>CM038142.1:52431716-52715849 GCA_021437245.1 Aegilops speltoides
AATAGACCACTCTTCAAGGGTGCATGACCATAAAAGATATTACTCATATAAATAGAACAACCATTATTCTCTGATTTAAATGAATAACCGTCTTGCATCAAACAAGATCCAGATATAATGTTCATGCTCAACGCTGGCACCAAATAACAATTATTTAGGTCTAATATTAATCCCGATGGTAGATGTAGAGGTAGCGTGCCGACCGCGATCACATCGACTTTGGAACCATTTCCCACGCGCATCGTCACCACGTCCTTAGCTAATCTTCGCTTAATCTGTAGTCCCTGTTTCAATTTGCAAATATTAGCAACAGAACCAGTATCAAATACCCAAGTGCTACTACGAGCATTAGTAAGGTACACATCAATAACATGTATATCACATATACCTTTGTTCACTTTGCCATCCTTCTTATCCGCCAAATACTTGGGGCAGTTCCGCTTCGATGTCGATGCGCTTGCGTAGAAGCACTCGATTTCAGACTTAGGTCGGACTTGGGTTTCTTCTCTTGGCGGCAACTTGCTTGCCGTTCTTTTGAAGTTCCCTTCTTCTTCCCTTTGCCCTTCTTCTTGAAACAGTGGTCTTGTTGACCATCAACACTTGATGCTCCTTCTTGATTTCTACCTCCATGCTTTCAAGCATCGCGAAGAGCTCGAATAGTCTTGTTCATCCCTTGCATATTATAGTTCATCACGAAGCTCTTGTAGCTTGGTGGAAGTGATTGGAGAATTTCATCAATGACACTATCATCGTGAAGATTAACTCCCGGTTGAATCAAGTGATTATTATACCCGGACATTTTGAGTATGTGTTCCCGACGAACTATTCTCCTCCATCTTGCAGCTATAGAACTTATTGGAGACTTCATATCTCTCAATCCGGGCATTTGCTTGAAATATTAACTTCAACTCCTGGAACATCTCATATGCTCCATGACGTTCAAAATGTCGTTGAAGGCCCGGTTCTAAGCCGTAAAGCATGGCACCTTGAACTATAGAGTAGTCATCAGCTTTGCTCGCCAGACGTTCTTAACGTCGTCGGTTAGCATCAGCAGCGAGCCTGGTACCCAGCGGTGCTTCCGGGGCGTAACTTTTACTCGTGCAGCAATGAGGATAATCCTCGAGTTACGGACCCAGTCCGTGTAATTGCTACCATCATATTTCAACTTTGCTTTCTCAAGGAACGCATTAAAATTCAACGGAACAACAGCACGAGCCATCTATCTACAAACAAACATATACAAGTAAGATACTACCAGGTACTAAGTTCATGATAAATTTAAGTTCAATTAATCATATTACTTAAGAACTCCCACTTAGACAGACATCTCTCTAGTCATCTAAGTGATCACGTGATCCAAATCAACCAAACCATGTCCGATCATCACGTGAGATGGAGTAGTTTCAATGGTGAACATCTCTATGTTGATCATATCTACTATATGATTCACGCTCGACCTTTCGGTCTTCGTGTTCCGAGGCCAAATCTGTATATGCTAGGCTCGTCAAGTATAACTTTGAGTATTCCGTGTGTGCAACTGTTTTGCACCGTTGTATTTGAGCGTAGAGCCTATCACACCCGATCATCACGTGGTGTCTTAGCACGAAGAACTTTCATAGCGGTGCATACTCGGGGAGAACACTTCTTGATAATTAGTGAGAGATCATCTTAAAATGCTACCGTCAATCAAAGCAAGATAAGATGCATAAAGGATAAACATCACATGCAATCAATATAAGTGATATGATATGGCCATCATCATCTTGTGCTTGTGATCTCCATCTTGAAGCACCGTCATGATCACCATCGTCACCGGCGCGACACCTTGATCTCCATCGTAGCATCGTTGTCGTTCGCCATTTATTGCTTCTCGACTATCACTGCCGCTTAGTGATAAAGTAAAGCAATTACGTAGCGTTGCATTTCATACAATAAGCGACAACCATATGGCTCCTGCCGATTGCCGATAACCGGTTACAAAACATGATCCTCTCATACAATAAAATATAGCATCACGTCTTGACCATATCACATCACAACATGCCCTGCAAAAACAAGTTAGACGTCCTCTACTTTGTTGTTGCAAATTTTACGTGGCTGCTACGGGCTTAGCAAGAACCGTTCTTACCTACGCATCAAAAACCACAATGATAGTTCATCAAGTTGGTGTTGTTTTATCCTTCGCAAGGACCGGGCGTAGCCACACTCGATTCAGCTAAAGTGAGAGAGACAGACACCCGCCAGCCACCTTTAAGCACGAGTGCTCGTAACGGTGAAACCTATCTCGCGTAAGCATATGCGTAATGTCGGTCCGGGCCGCTTCATCTCACAATACCGCTGAACCAAAGTATGACATGCTGGTAAGCAGTATAACTTGTATCGCCCACAACTCACTTGTGTTCTACTCGTGCATATAAAATCAACGCATAAAACCTAGGCTCGGATGCCACTGTTGGGGAACGTAGTAATTTCAAAAAAATTCCTACGCACACACAAGATCATGGTGATGATATAGCAACGAGAGGGGAGAGTGTTCGTCCACGTACCCTTGTAGACCATAAGCGGAAGTGTTAGCACAACGCGGTTGATGTAGTCGTACGTCTTCACGATCCGACCGATCCAAGCACCGAACGTATGGAGCTTCCGAGTTCAGCACACGTTCAGCTCGATGACGATCTCCGGCCCTCCGATCCAGCAAAGGCTCCGGAGATGAGTTCCGTCAGCACGACGGTGTGGTGACGATGATGATGTTCTATCAAGCAGGGCTTCGCCTAAACTCCGCGACGATATGACCGAGGTGGAATATGGTGGAAGGGGCACCGACACGGCTAAGGAACGATCCGTAGATCAACTTGTCTCTATGGGGTGCCCCGCCCCGTATATAAAGGAGCCAAGGGGAGGAGGCCGGCCTAGGGGCGCGCCAGGGGGGAGTCCTACTCCCCGGGAGTAGGACTCCCCTTTCCATGTAGGAGTAGGAGAAAGGGGAAAGAGGAGGAAGAGGGAAGGAAGGGGGCGCCCCCCTTCCTTGTCCTATTCGGACTAGGAGGGCAGGGGCGCGGCCCCTCCTGGCTCCTTCCTCTTCTCCTCTTGGCCCATGTAGGCCCATTAACCCCGGGGTTCGGTAACCTCCGGTACTCGGTAAAATGCCGATTTCACGGAACCATTCCGATGTCAAACATAGGCTTCCAATATATCAATCTTTATGTCTCGACCATTCCGAGACTCCTTGTTATGTCCATGATCACATCAGGGACTCGAACAAACTTGGTACATCAAAACTTATAAACTCATAATAAAGCTGTCATCGAAACGTTAAGCGTGCGGACCCTACGTGTTCGAGAACTATGTAGACATGACCTAAAACCATTCTCGGTCAATAACCAATAGCGGGACCTGGATGCCCATATTAGTTCCTACATATTCTACGAAGATCTTTATCGGTCAAACCGCATAACAACATCGTTGTTCCTTTGTCATCGGTATGTTACTTGCCCGAGATTCGATCGTCGGTATCCGATACCTAGTTCAATCTCGTTCTTGGCAAGTCTCTTGACTCGTTCATGTCGTCATCTCACAACTAACTCATTAGTTATAATGCTTGCAAGGCTTAAGTGATGAGTATTACCGAGAGGGCCAGAGATACCTCTCCGACAATCGGAGTGACAAAACCTAATCTCGAAATCGCCAACTCAACATGTACCTTCGGAGACACCTGTAGTACTCCTTTATAATCACCCAGTTATGTTGTGACGTTTGGTAGTACCCAAAGTGTTCCTCCGTAAGCGGAGTTGCATAATTCTCATATTTACAGGAACATGTATAAGTCATGAAGAAAGCAATAGCAGAATACTAAGCGATCATGTGCTAAGCTAACGGATGGGTCATGTCAATCACATCATTCTCCTAATGATGTGATCCCATTAATCGATGACAACACATGTCTATGGTTAGGAAACATAACCATCTTTGATTAATGAGCTAGTCAAGTAGAGGCATACTAGTGACTATATGTTTGTCTATGTATTCACACATGTATCATGTTTCCGGTTAATACAATTCTAGCATGAATAATAAACATTTATCATGATATGAGGAAATAAATAATAACTTTATTATTGCCTCTAGGGAATATTTCCTTCACGTTGCAGGCTGGGGCCCACCACTACCATGCCTCGGCCCACACGCAGATCCTCTGTGGCCGAGGCGGACGGTTGGCATTCCAGTGGTAGTTGTTACATGCTGTTAAGGCGCGATAATCGCGGGGTCGTGGGGGGAGTGGGTGTAGTTAATCCCACATCCCCCACTTCCCGTCCCCTCGGCTTCGTCGCGCTGCGGCTATAAATAGGGGGAGGAGGGGGAGCGGCAGACTCACGCGCGCTCGCCTCCTCCTCCTCCATCCTCTTCTTCTCCTTCTCTGCCGTTGTTGCCATCCGCCGCCGCATCGCGCCTCCGGCCACCTTGCTGCATCGTGGTCCGCTGCCACGGGGTTGCACACACGTCGTCGCCGTGCTTTCTCTGTCAAGCTTCTCGTCTTCATGGCACGCGCCAGAACCTGGGATGGCTCCATCGTCCATGAAGACCACATCGACTTCCTCCACCGGACGCGGCGGTTTCCCGGCGAGGACTACGTGAAGGTCCGCCTCACGCCGGAGCGGGAGATCTCGCCGGCGCCGAAGGAGGGCGAGCGCATCATCTTCAGGTCACACTGGTTGCGCGGCCTCGGCCTGTCGGCGAGCGGCTTCTTTCGAGCCTTCCTTGATTTCTACGGCCTTCAGCTGCACCACCTCACTCCGAATATGGTGGTGCTGCTGTCCGCCTTTGTCACCCCGTGTGAGGGCTATCTCAGCGTCCTCCCCACCATCGAGCTTTGGGCGAGTTCTTCTACTCAAAGCTCGGCACCATCGTCAAGAGCGTGGCGGCGCAGTGTGGCGCCTTCGTTGTGGTGCGGAGGTCGGCTGCTGAGAATCCGTTTCCCCCCATCACGCTGATAGAGTCGGTAAAGATGTGGCAGCAGTCGTATTTCTATGTGAAGAGCGTCTTCCCGGAGGGCGACTGGGTCAATCAGCTGGCTTACATAGCCGGCCGCTGACTGGGAAGCGGCCTAACTGGTCATATCGGGTCAGGTCGCTGTCGGCCTCCAGAGCCGCCGCCGTCGAATGGTGAGGTCGGAGGGCCTTACCGGGCCCGACTTGCTGACCGCCTTCGGGGCGCGCTGGGTGCTCCCGCTCCAGGGCCGCCCTCATATGATATGCCAGATGAGCGGGCATCGAGACCCAAGCCGACTGTGCACCAAGGAGATGCCTCACGCGGAGGAAGCTCACTTGGTGAACTACTTCTCGAACTGCAAGCTCTCGGAGGAGGAGTGGCGGTTCGGCAAGGAGCCGTACTCGCGCACGAATCCGCCGCCAACGGTAAGTCCTCTTTTCTTCTTTTCTCTTTAGTTGCCAAGTTCTCCTTGGCCATCTTGACCAATCAGCTTATGAAACAGAGCGCCCTCCTCCAGCCAGCAGCCGGCGCCGCGGGGTCGGAGCGTTAGTTCCTCCCTGACCGGGAGGAGAGCGATGTGGATGACCCCGACTTGGGGGCGGCCGCCTTGGATGACGATGCCACAGGAGGAGGCGGCGATGCAGGCGGCTCAGGACTCGGGGCCGGCCTCGAGGACTGGCCGGACGACGAGGAGGGAGAGGTCCCCCACACCGCCAGCCGGCGTCCGATCAGCAGGGCGCGAGCTCGTCTGCCGCGCCTGCTTCTAGATGCGGCGCGCAGAAGCGCCGGGCCGCGCCATCCATGTTCGACAGCCGGCCGAAGAAGCCCAAGGGCTCGGCCACGGCGACCAAGCGGGAGGAGGCGGCCGCGAGGCAACCTGCTTCCGTAAGGTGGTGAAGGATCCACAGATGGTTTCTGCATAAGTGCCGATTCCCTCGTGCATTCCTTCTTCGCTCTTGCCAATGTTCTTCTGATTTTTCTTCGTCTTGCTCAAAACAGAGCTCCGCTCTCTCTTGAGCGGTCGGTCGCCGCCTCCGTGGTTGGGGCGGCGGGAGGCTCCACCAGCGCCCACCGCGTGGACCCTCGCGCCAAGATTCAGGCGGCAATGGAGAGGAACGCGCGAGAGGCGCGGGAGGAGCGGGAGCAGAGAAGCAGAGGGCGGCTACCATCAAGGCAACGCAGGAGGCGGCAGACAAGGCCGGGAGGGCGCAAGCCGACGCTGCGGCCAAGGCCCAGGCAGATGCTGCAACTGCGGTGCAGGCGGAGGAACCTTTACGCAACCAACCCCCGCAGCTCATCATTCCTCTCCATGCAGTGGCGCCTGAGGTCCCGATGGTGCCACCAGAAGGAGCCGGCGGCGACCAGCCGGTTATGCAGAGGGAGGAGGGCGATGTCGTCGCCCCGAAGAAGGAGGTGATTCCACCAACTCTGGCTACGGCGAACCAAGGTGGCCAGCCCAGCGCGCCACCCATGCCGCCGGCTGGAGGCGAGCCGGCTGCAAGGGCAGACCTCGTGGTCCGATCTCCGGCACGCCAGCACGCAGGGAAGGCGGCCTCGGCGTTGTACCCGTAGGAGGCCAGGGGCTCGAGCTCGTGGACCCAGGAGCTGGAGACGGCGAGCGTCAGCTCGCCGGACTGGATGTCGGGAGGCGGAACGGTCGTGCTGAACGAGGCGGCGTAGGACATCTGGACTCGGCTTCAGGCTCAGGCCGCCGCCTTGAAGAGCTACAACCAGGAGTTCCTGGCGACGCGGATGGCCATCCGGGTAAGCCTCTCGCCTTTTGCTTCTTACTCTTGTACTCTTCCGTGGGGGCGCGTCACCGCACCCACTTGGCATAGTCCCCAAGTTCCGGGTCGGCTGTTGAGCAAGCGGCCTGGAACTTCTAAGTAGACTTGGGTGCTGACTTGTCTTTATTTGTTTGTATGTCCTTTTTGTAGGACTATCATAACCTCCGTGCAGCCGCCTTCAACTCCCATGTCCGGGAGCTAACTCAGAAGACCGCCGACCTGTCTGAAATCCGGAGTAAGTGTTCCGCCTTCTATCTCTTGTGGGGGTGCGTCAGCGCACCCACTTGGTGTAGTCCTCGAGATTCGGGCCGACTGCTGAGCAGTCGGGCCGGATCTTTTCTGGCGACTTCTTTCTTACTGTTTATTCTTCATTTCTATCTTTGTAGAGGCCAACGCCGCCCTGCAGCAGCAACTGGGTGAGCCCCAGACCGCGCTGCGCGCCAAGGAGGTGGAGTGCAGTGCCGCCGCTCAGGAGCGCGACCGCCTGGCCAAGAAGCTGGCTAACAAGGAGGAGAATCATAAGGCGGCTCTCCAGGCGGTGAAGGACAGCAAGGCCACCCTTCAAGCCGAGTACGAGATCGAGGCAGCGAACTAGGTCGAGTCGAGGCGGGCGCTGAACAACGGCTACGGCCAAATTGAAGACATGGTTGACGGTAAGCTGCCTTCCTCTTTGTCCCTTTATTTGCCGCCTGTTGCTTGGTTCGACTTCTGACTTTGTATTCTCTTTTTCTTCACGCAGAGTACTTCCCTGGCTACTCTTGCCGCCAGCCAGGTCATCGAGGCCCACCGCAATGTGTAGAGGCAGGCTGGTGCTGAGATTGCGCCAAATGCTCGCCGGACGCTTGAGGAGCAGCTCTTGGCCATCCAGGCTCGTCTCCAGCCGGCCCACTGGATGCTCCGCCGCCTTCAACGTGTTGGAGCTCAGGTGCTTTCCGCCCTCTGGCCTGACGACGCGATTCCCCGCACCCCTAGTCGAACTGCCGACTGGCTGGATGTGGCAGTTGGCCGCTTCGAGGCGTGGAAGGCTTCTACAGCCCGGGCAGGCGCAAGGTGGGCGTTGGAGTTTGTCCGAGTGTGGTACCCCGGGCTGGGCCTATCCTAGCTAGCCATGTTCCGGCAGGAGGCCCATGAGGAGATGGCGGCGGTGCGACCGGTATCATTCATCGCACCGCGGTGATTGCCGAGTACACCGACACCAGCGTCTTCATCCTTGAGCTAAACGACGATGGTGCTGCGCTACCGGCGGACTGGTTTGGGCTGAACCCGGCGGGCGGTGAAGACTCGGTGGAGGAGATCGACTCTGGCGACGAGGGTGAAGAGGAGGAGGAAGGGGATGGTGAAGACACCGTGCCAGATGATGGAGCGGCCGGCCAGCCTTAGCCTGACTGTGCCTCGAGCAACGAGGCAGGTGCGAACAGGCCGCCTGCTGCCGGTGATGATCAAGATAAGACTCGCCACCTGGCCACTCCTCCAGCCAGCGCCGCCGTCTCCACTGACCTGCTAGGCTTGCCTATTGCACCCTTGGCCTAAGCCGCCACTTTTATCTTTGTATTCCTGCTCATCAGTCTTTTCAACAATGTTTATTAAATTTGCGCAGTTCCACCCACTGGGGGTGTATTCACACTAAGTTGAATCCTGGCCTTCGAAGGCCTCTTGAGTAAATATGATCTTGCATGTGCTATGATGGTATCGACTTCCGACTGTACTTGCTTTAAATCTTTTTCTGGTTGTTTCATTTGCCGCCCTTCCTTGGTCGCTGCCTTCCCAGCCGGACAGCTGCTCTGCAGTCTGTGGCTGGGAAAGTACTTGGCTGTGTGGGAGGGAAAGTACTTTAGCTTTCTTAAATTGTGGCAAGGTGGGTGGGAAGTCGGCCAGCCGGCTGCTTAACAGTCGGTTGGCAAGGTGGGGAGCCGGCTTGTGTTATGTAAGCCCATTGGTCCTTAGCCGTTTTTCGTGTGGGCATCAGCCGCACACCCGCTTCTGCGAGCTACGGCTTTCAGCAAGAGAGGGCTTAGGTGCCGGCACACTACTTGTCTGGCTGCAGGTCGTGCGTAACATAATTCAAGGCGGCAAGTCCCCGGGCTGACTGGTCGAACCCGGTGCCGGACGAAAGAACAAATGTAGTAACACATTCATAGGCATGATACTCATCATGTAGATAAAAGAGGGTAGTCCCCGAATGCACCTCGGGGGACCTGATGTCTTGTACTTAATACAAAAGATAGCGTGGTACATACTGTATTAACTGTAAAATCTTCGAAGGATATTGGCGTTCCATGGGCGTTCCGACTCCTTGCCGGAATCATCTCTTGCGTGCCTTGGGCTTCTGTGCGTCGATCAAGTAGTAGGAGTCGTTGCCCAAGGCCTTGCTGATGATGAAGGGGCCTTCCCAAGGGGCCGAGAGCTTGTGCTGGCCGGCTGTTCGCTGGATCAGCCGGAGCACAAGGTCGCCTCTTGGAAGGATCATGGCTGGACCTTCCAATTGTGGTAACGGCTCAAACCCTGCTGGTAGACGGTGGACCGGCTGAGTGCTAACAGCCGGCCCTCTTCCAGCAGGTCAACACCGTCTTCTCGTGCGTCCTTTGCCTCTGCTTCCGTGTACATGGTGACTTGAGATGAGTCGGACTCGATGTCAATTGGGATGACAACCTCGGCACCATACACCAGGAAGAATGGAGTGAAGCCGGTTGACTTGTTTGGGGTTGTACGCAAGCTCCAGAGGACAGCCGGCAGCTCCTCGAGCCAGCAGCCGGCCGAACACTCCAGTGGCTCAACCAGTCAGGGCTTGATGCCGGACAGGATGAGGCCGTTTGCTCGCTCGACTTAGCCGTTTGCTTGCTCAACTTGGCTGTTTGACTGCCGATGGGCAACAGACGCTAAGTCAAGTCAGATGCCCTGTGTCGCATAGAAATGCGCCAATGCTCCATCGGCAAAATTCATGCCGTTGTCGGTGATGATGCTGTGTGGTATGCCATACCGGGTGGTGATGTCTGCAATGAATGTCACAACAGTCGGCCCATTCAACTTCTTGATTGGCTTTGCTTCAATCCACTTGGTGAACTTGTCTATGGCAACAAGCAGGTGTGTCATGCCGCCGCGTGCCGTCTTGAATGGGCCCACCATATCCAGCCCCCAGACAGCAAAGGGCTAGGTGAGGGGGTGGTCTTGAGTGCGGGAGCCAGCAAGTGTTGCTTGGAGCTAAAAACTTGGCACCCTTTGCAGTGTTTGACCAACTCTTTGGCGTGTTTCAAAGCAGTCGGCCAGAAGAAACCATGGCGGAAAGCTTTGGCGACGAGTGATCTTGAGGCCGCGTGGTGGCCGCACTCGCCTTGATGGATGTCTTTGAGGATTGCACTGCCATTCTCTGGCTCGACGCAACACTGGAAGACTCTAGTCACACTGCGCCTAATGAGCTCTCTGTTCACTATTGTGTATGCTCCGTCTCGGCGTTGAACTTGTCTTGCTGAGATCTCGTCGTCGGCAGCTCTCTGTTTATCAGAAAGTTGAGGATGGGCTGGGCTCATGATGGAGCTGCGACTTCTTCTATTTCCAACACGGCTATTGCGACCAGGGCGGTTGGTCTGGGACGTGGAGGGTCGGAGTCGGCCACTGCCTGCTGTGTCGTTGCTGTCCCCGGGCCGACTGCTGCAGTCCCCGGGCCGGGTTCTGAAGTCCCCGGGCTTGGTACGCCCGTAGCAGTCCCCGAGCCGCCTGCCGAAGTCCCCGAGCCGCCTGCCGGAGTCCCCAAGTCGGATATGACTGCATCAGGGTCAGGCGGCACGAAGATAGAATATGGTTTTGGAGACGTCTTGACAGACGGCTTGAGGAGGTGATGAAGGGAGACGCTAGTTGGTATAGCTTGTCGGGTGGAGCCGATTCGTGCCAGGGCATCTGCTTGCTCGTTGTTGGCCCGTGGCACATGGAGGAACTCGCACCCTTCAAATTATCCGCTGAGCTGCTGAACGAGGAAACGGTAGCTCGCCATGTTTGTGTCCTTGGCGTCCCACTCACTAGACGACTGTTGAATCATCAAGTCTGAGTCGCCATAACACAGGGAGCCCATGTATGAGCGCCTCATACTCGGCCACGTTGTTGGAGGCGGCAAAATGGATTTGCAACGTGTATCTGAGATTGTCGCCTTTGGGAGAGGTGAGGACAATGCCGGCTCCCAAACCGGTGCGCATCTTGGATCCGTCAAAGTGCATCCACCAATGGGTGGAGTCAGGTGCTGGTGGTAGGTACTGGGTCTCGGCCCAGTCGACTAGGAAGTCGGCCAGCACTTGGGACTTGGTGGCGGTGCGACTCTGGTAGAAGATGGTATAAGGAGCCAGTGCAATGGCCCACTTGTCCACTCGGCGAGATGAATCCCGGCTGCCCATGATCTCGGCATGCGGGGCAGTGCAAACGACCGTGATGGGGTTCTCTTGAAAGTAGGGCTTGAGATTCTTGGCGTCAAAGTACACGCCATAGCACATCTTTTGGTAGTGGGGGTAATTCTGCTTTGAGGTCGATGGTACTTCACTCAGGTAATACAACGGCCTCTGGACCAGCTGAGCTCTGCTTTCTTCTGGGCGCTGAACCACGATGACAGTGCTGACCACCCGGCTAGTTGCGGCAATGTAAAGGAGCATGGGCTCTTTCTCAGTCCGTGCCGCCAGGACAGGCGGCATGGTCAACATCTTCTTCAGCTTATGAAAAGCTTCGTCCGCCTGGTCGTTCCACTCAAAGTGAGTGGATTTCCTCATGAGCTGATACAGGGGGAGAGCCTTCTCCCCTAGCCGACTGATGAAGCGGTTAAGGGAGGCCATGCACCCGGTGAACTTTTCGACATCTCGAAGCCGGGTGGGAATCTACATCCTCTCTATGGCCTTGATTTTCACTGGGTTGCATTCAATGCCGCGTTTAGAGACCAGGAAGCCAAGGAGCTGGCCGGCTGGTACCCCGAACACGCATTTCTCAGGGTTGAGCTTGATCTGAAATCAGCGTAAGTTGTCAAATGTTTCCTTGAGATCTTCTAGCAGGGTGTTGTGCTTCTCCGTCTTCACCACAATATCGTCTACATAGACGTGGGCATTTCTGCCGAGTTGCTTGATGAGGCATTTCTACATGCAACGCTGAAAAGTGGCACCGGCATTTCTCAAGCTGAATGTCATAGTCAGGTAGCAGAAAGCTCTGAATGGTGTGATGAAGGTTGTCTTCAGACGGTTGGCTGGATCCAACTTGATCTGATGGTATCCTGAGTAGGCATCCAAGAAACTCAACAGCTCGCATCTGGCTGTGGAGTCAATCACTTGGTCAATCCGGGGCAAAGCAATCGGATCTTTGGGGCAAGCTTTGTTGAGGTTGGTATAATCTATACACATGCGCCATTTCTTGTTTTTCTTTAGTACAAGGACTGGGTTGGCAAGCCATTCTGGAAAGAACACCTCCATAATGAAGTCGGCTGCCAGAAGTCGGGCTATCTCTTCACCAACAATACTTCTCTTCTCCTCCGACAATCGGCGGAGGGGCTATTGGTTTTGCATCTGCTCGGACATGTAGCTTGTGCTCAGCGAAATCCGTTGGAACACCCGCCATGTCCTTGGGGGACCATGCAAAGATATCCCAATTCTCACAGAGGAAATCGACGAGCTCGCTTTCATATTTTCTGTCCAGGTTTGTTCCTAGAACAGCAAACCTCTCCGGGTGCTCTGGGTCCAGAGGTATCTTCTTTGTTTCCCTGGTCGGCTGGAAGGAGCACTGGGCTTCCGACTCCTTGGGATCGGGCGATAGGGCCGGCTGCTTGCCGGCCATGGCCACAACCCGGTCAAGGATCTTTTTCTCAGCAGCAATCATGAGGGACTCAGCCAGCCGGCTGCTGGCAGCAATGCAGGCAAAGGACTTCTTGTAGTCTCCGACTATGGTGATGATGCCCTTGGAGCTCGGCATCTTCATCTTGAGGTAGGCATAGTGGGGCACAACCATGAACTTGGCCAGGGTAGGTCGGCCAAGTAAAGCGTGGTAAGGGCTCTCTAGATCCACTACCTCAAACCAAACTTCTTCATGGTGGAAGTGATCTTTTTCTCCAAACAGGGCATCTATCTTGATCTTGCCGATTGGTGAGCATGATAGGCCGGGTACAATGCCATGGAAAATGGTCCGACTGGGCAAGAGCTGCTTCGTCTTGATATTCAGCTTCTCCATGGTGTCGTGGTACAGTGTGTTGATGCTGCTTCCGCCATCAATCAGAACTCGGGACAAACGATCAGTGATGAACCACAAGTATAAGGGATCTATCGTAGCCATTTCGATAAGTAAGAGTGTCGAACCCAACGAGGAGCAGAAGGAAATGATAAGCGGTTTTCAGCAAGGTATTCTCTGCAAGTACTGAAATAAGTGGTAACAGATAGTTCTGTGATAAGATAAATTGTAACGAGCAACAAGTAACAAAAGTAAATAAAGTGCAGCAAGGTGGCCCAATCCTTCTTTTAGAAAAGGACAAGCCTGGACAAACTCTTTTAATAGGAAAAGCGCTCCCGAGGACACATGGGAATATCGTCAAGCTAGTTTTCATCACGCTCAGATGATTCGTGTTCGGTACTTTGATAATTTGATATGTGTGTGAACCAGTGCTTGGGTACTGCCCTTACTTGGACAAGCATCCCACTTATGATTAACCTCAATTGCAAGCATCCGCAACTACAACAAAAGTATTAAGGTAAACCTAACCATAGCATGAAACATATGGATCCAAATCAGCTCCTTATGAAGCAACGCATAAACTAGGGTTTAAGCTTCTGTCACTCTAGCAACCCATCATCTACTTATTACTACCCAATGCCTTCCTCTAGGCCCAAATAATGGTGAAGTGTTATGTAGTCGACATTGACATAACACCACTAGAGGTTAGACAACATACATCTTATCAAAATATCAAACGAATACCAAATTCACATGACTACTAATAAGAAGACTTCTCCCTTGTCCTCAGGAACAAACGTAACTACTCACAAAGCATATTCATGTTCATAATCAGAGGGGTAATAATGTGCATAAAGGATCTGAACATATGATCTTCCACCAAATAAACCAACTAGCATCAACTACAAGGAGTAATCAACACTACTAGCAACCTACTAACACCAATCCCGGACTTGGAGACAAGATTTGGATACAAGAGATGAACTAGGGTTTGGAGATGAGATGGTGCTGGTGAAGATGTTGATGGAGATTGCCCTCTCCCGATGAGAGGAGCGATGGTGATGACGATGGTGATGATTTCCCCCTCCCGGAGGGAAGTGTCCTCGGCAGAACAGCTCTGGCGGAGCCCTAGATTGGTTCCGCCAAGCTTCCGCCTCGTGGCGGCGGAGTCTCGTCCCGAAAGGTTCTCTTCTATTTTTTTCTCATCGAAAGACTTCATATGGGAGAAGATGGGCGTCGGAGAGCCACCAGGGGGCCCACGAGGTAGGGGGCGCGCCCAGGGGGCGCCCCCACCCTTGTGAGTAGGGTGTGGGCCCCCTGGCCTTCATATTTGGTGATGATTTTTCTTTATTTATTTTAAGGTATTCTGTGGAGTTTCGGGACTTTGGAGTTGCGCAGAATAGTCCTTCAATATTTGCTCCTTTTCCAGCCCAGAATTCCAGCTGCCGGCATTCTCCCTCTTCGTGTAAACCTTGTAAAATAAGAGAGAATAGCCATAAGTATTGTGACATAATGTGAAATAATAGCCCATAATGCAATAAATATCGATATAAAAGCATGATGCAAAATGGACGTATCAACTCCCCCGAGCTTAGAACTCGCTTGTCCTCAAGCGAATTGCTGATAACAATAAATATGTCCTCATGCTTAGAGGTAGAGGCGTCGATAAAAATAAAATACGGACATGAAGGCATCATGATTATTTCATAACAGCAACATATATAGATTTTGTCATATGATTACTTATGTTCAAGTGATGATCTTTTCACAAAGCTAAAATATGAAGCAGAAACCTTATTGGGCACCAACAATTATAATCTCAGTCATTGAAGCAATTGCAATTTATCATAACATCGAAAAGAGTCTATGTCAGAGCTTAAAAGCAAGTCCTCATACTCAACTATCACTTAGTCCTTCATAATTGCTAACACTCACACGATACTTGTGGTTCTTGAGTTTTAATGGGACTGAGAGAAAGATAGGGCTTATAGTTTTGCCCCACAACCTTTACCTCAAGGGTAATGTCAACAATAATAATTTACGCTCCCCCACATCCAATTAGATATATATATCATTTTCTTTCCAACATGCTGAGCTTGCCAAAGGATAAAATGAAAAAGGAAGGGTGAAGATCACCGTGACTCTTGCATAAGGTAGAGGATAATAATAAAAGATAGGCCCTTCACAGAGGGAAGCAGAGGTTGTCATGCGCGTTTAGGGTTGATGCACAAAATTTAAATGCAAAAGAACGTCACTTTATATTGCCCCTTGTATGTGAACCTTTATTATGCAGTCCGTCGCTTTTATTGCGTCCACAACAAGTTCGTAGAAAGCTTATTTCTTAGCACTAATAAGTCATGCATATTTAGAGAGCAATTTTTATTGCTTGCACCGATGACAACTTACTTGAAGGATCTTACTCAATCCAAAGGTAGATATGGTGGACTCTCATGGCAAAACTGGTTTAAGGGTATTTGGAAGCACAAGTAGAATTTCTACTTAGTGCTCAGAATTTGGCTAGCATGAGGGGGAAAGGCAAGCTGAACACGGTAGAGGAACCATGACAACATACTTTATCTCGGATATAAGAAAACATAACTCATTATGTTGTCTTCCTTGTCCAACCTCAACTCTTTAGCATGTCATATTTCCAATCATAAAAGATGTCAATGGTAATATATCTATATGTGAAACCTCTCTTTCCTTATTACTTCTTATTAATTGCAACGATGACCAAAGCTATATTATCCAACTCCCAACAACTTTTAATCATCATACTTTTTCTATGTGAAGTCATTACTTTCACTAAGATCAATACGAACTCTTTGTTTCTTTTTATTCTTTTTCTTCTAATCACCCAAGATCATGGCAAAATACTCAAGCCCTTGACTCAACACTAATCTTTATTAAATAGCTCACGGACTCGATTACAAAGAAGGATCATAAAGCAAAACTCAAAACTAGATCATGCCATGACTTTATTCTACTAAATCAAGATACTACTAATAGGATCAAACTAAGAAAAACGGTAAAGATAGGAGTTGCGATGGTGATACGATACCAGGGCACCTCCCCCAAGCTTGGCGGTTGCCAAGGGGAGTGCCCATACCCATGTGATTATTTCTCCTTCTTTGTTGTTGGTGTAATATTCTTGGCGATGATTCCCCTTAAGATACAGTTCTCCTCCTCGAGCTTATTGACCTGTTGCTTGAGGTCCATTATTTCCTTGCGAAGCTTTCCTGTAACGGCTAAAGCTCCTTGCACCCAAGGGTGTTGCATAGCTGCGGGAGAACCAGAGATACTTCTCCTCATATTTTCATAGGAAAGAAATTTAACATTGGAAGGGATAACCGAGTTTGGAATAGCTGAGCTATGTAGTTCCCCCATTGTAAACCCAGCTCGGAAGCGAGAGGTGACTTCTTGATCTTCCATGGCATCTACTCTCATCAGGTCAGCCTCCATCTCTTCCTCTGTTGCTGGCCCAAAGTGGTCAGGGTCGCTGTTTGCCCTTGGTTCCGGTGCCGGGTTAGATACCCGGCTCTCCCCGACTGACTCTTGAGAAGACATCTTGCTCTTATCTGCAGTAGCAATAGCTCGAAACAAAAACAGGGGAGATTTGCGCGATACGAGAGTCAAAACCTTCGGGAGTATATATAATGAATTTTTACCGACCAAAATACGTATCATGCAAGGAAACGGAGTCCGGAGGGCATACGAGGTGCTCACGAGGTAGGGGGCGCGCCTAGGGGTGTAGGGCACGCCCTCCACCCTCGTGGAGGCCTCGTGTCCTCCCCGGACTGCTACTTATTTTTCTATTTTTCTAAATATTCCAAAATGGAGAAATATTGCCTTAAAATTGTTTCGGAGTCAGTTTACTTACCGTACCACATACCTATTCCTTTCCAGAGTCTGGAACATTCTGGAAAGTGTCCCTTATGTATTTCTCCGGGGTTACGGTTTCAATAATATTAGTTTCAACATTTATAGGATTACCTGAGATATAGTGTTTGATCCTTTGACCGTTTACCACCTTCGGATTTGTGCCTGCGAAGTTGTTGATTTTTATGGCACCGGAGCGATAGACCTCCTCGATAATGTAGGGACCTTCCCATTTGGAGAGAAGTTTTCCTACAAAAAATCTTAAACGAGTGTTGTATAGCAATACATAATCACCTACATTAAACTCACGCTTTTGTATCCTTTTGTCATGCCACCTTTTAACTTTTTCTTTAAACAACTTGGCATTTTCATAAGCTTGGGTTCTCCATTCATTAAGTGAGCTAATATGAAATAACCTCTTCTCACCAGCAAGTTTGAAATCATAGTTGAGCTCTTTAACAGCCCAATATGCGTTATGTTCTAATTCGCGAGGTAAGTGACAAGCTTTTCCATAAACCATTTTATACGGAGACATACCCATAGGATTTTTGTACGCAGTTCTATAGGCCCATAATGCATCATTCAGTTTCTTGGACCAATTCTTTCTAGACCTATTGACAGTCTTTTGCAAAATTAATTTGAGCTCTCTATTGCTCAATTCTACCTGACCACTAGACTGCGGGTGATATGTAGATGCAATTCTATGATTAACGTCATATTTAGCAAGCATCTTACGGAAAGCACCATGAATAAAGTGTGAACCACCATCAGTCATTAAGTATCTAGGGACTCCAAACCTCGGAAAAATAACTTCCTTAAGCATTTTAATAGAAGTGTTATGATCAACACTACTAGTTGGAATAGCTTCTACCCACTCAGTAACGTAGTCAACAACAACTAAAATATGAGTGTAACCATTAGAGGCAGGAAAAGGTCCCATATAATCAAAGCCCCAAACATCAAATGGCTCAATAACAAGTGAATAATTCATAGGCATTTCTTGACGTCTACTGATATTACCAATTATTTGACATTCATCACAAGATAAAACAAACTTACGGGCATCCTTGAAGAGAGTAGGCCAATAAAAGCCGGATTGCAATACCTTATGTGCAGTTCTATCTCCAGCGTGGTGTCCTCCATAAGCCTCGGAGTGACACTTGCGTAGGATCTGTTCATGTTCATGCTCAGGCACACAACGTCTAATAACACCATCTACTCCTTCTTTATAAATATGTGGGTCATCCCAAAAGTAATGTCGCAAGTCATAGAAAAACTTTTTCTTTTGTTGGTATGTGAAGCTAGGCGGTATAAATTTAGCAACAATATAATTAGCATAATCAGCATACCATGGAGTGCTACGAGAAGTACTTATGACATTTAATTGCTCATCAGGAAAGCTATCATCAATAGGTAATGGGTCATCAAGAACATTCTCTAGCCTAGACAAGTTGTCTGCAACGGGGTTCTAAGCTCCTTTTCTATCAACAATATGTAAATCAAATTCTTGAAGCAAGAGAACCCATCTAATGATTCTAGGTTTTGCATCTTTCTTTTCCATAAGATATTTAATAGCCGCATGATCGGTAGGAATAGTTACTCTAGAATCAACAATATAGGGTCTGAATTTATCGCAAGAAAATACAACTTCTAAAAGTTCATTTTAGGTAGTAGCATAATTTCTTTGAGCATTGTCTAGAGTCTTACTAGCATAATGGATAACATTCAATTTCTTATCAACTCTTTGCCCTAGAACAACACCTATAGCATAATCACTAGCATCACACATAATTTCAAAGGGTAAATTCCAATCAGGTGGCTGAACAACAGGTGCAGAGATTAATGCTTTCTTAAGTATTTCAAATGCTTCTACACAATCATCATCAAAGACAAATGGTACATCTTTTTGTAATAAATTAGTCAGAGGCCGAGAGATTTTTGAGAAGTCCTTGATGAACCTCCTATAAAATCCGGCGTGACCAAGGAAACTTCTTATACCTTTGATGTCATTGGGACATGGCATCTTTTCAATAGCAGCAACCTTGGCTTTATCAACTTCAATACCTCTTTCAGAAACTTTGTGCCCCAAGACAATACCTTCATTCACCATAAAGTGGCACTTTTCCCAATTCAAGACAAGATTAGTTTCTTCACATGTCTGCAAAACTCAAGCAAGATTGCTCAAGCAATCATCAAAAGAGGAACCATAGACGAAAAAGTCGTCCATGAAAACCTCACAAATTTTCTCCCAAAAGTCAGAGAATATAGCCATCATGCATCTTTGAAAGGTAGCAGGTGCATTACATAAACCAAAAGGCATACGTCTATAAGCAAAAGTACCAAAAGGGCATGTAAAAGTAGTCTTTGATTGATCTTTAGCCGATTACGGTATTTGAGAAAACCAGAATAACCATCTAGAAAGCAATAATGTGTATGTTTGCATAATCTTTCTAGCATTTGATCAATAAAAGGTAAGGGGTAATGATCTTTCTTAGTAGCCTTATTTAATTTGCGGAAATCAATTACCATCCTATAACCTGTGATAATTCTTTGCGGAATCAATTCATCTTTATCATTAGGGACAACAGTAATACCTCCCTTCTTAGGGACACAATGGACAGGACTTACCCACTGACTATCAACAACGGGATAAATTATACCTGCCTCTAGAAGCTTGAATATTTCTTTTCTAACCACTTCTTTCATTTTAGGATCCAAACGTCGTTGAGGATCACGAACTGGTTTGGCATCCGCTTCCAAATTTATTTTATGTGGACATAGAGTGGGACTGATGCCCTTAAGATCATCCGAGTATATCCCATAGCGGTACGATCCTTCTTCAGAGTTTTCAATAATCTTTCTTCTTCATGCTCTGAAAGGTTAGTGCTAATAATAATAGGATATATTTTCTTTTCATCAAGATAAGCATATTTAAGATTATCAGGCAATGGTTTAAGCTCACACACAGGATCACCCTTGGGTGGAGGAGGATCCCCTAGGATTTCGACAGGCAAATTGTGTTACAGAATAGGTTCCTGTTTAAAGAATACTTCATCTATTTCCCTTCTTTCGTTCATGAACATATAATTTTCATGGTCTAGCAAATAGTGTTCTAAAGGATCACTAGGAGGTACAGCAATAGAAGCAAGACTAATAATTTCATCCTTACTAGGAAATTCTTCCTCACGATGTTGTTTACTAAATTTAGAGAAATTAAACTCATGAACCATATCATCCAAGCCAATAGTAACAACATTCTTTTGGCAATCTATCGTAGCATTAATAGTACACAAGAAGGGTCTACCAAATATAATGGGACAAAAGCTATCTTGTGGAGATCCAAGAACAAGAAAATCAGCGGGATATTATGTTTTCCCACACAAGACTTCAACATCTCTAACAATTCCCATTGGAGATATAGTATCTCTATTGGCAAGTTTAATTGTAACATCAACTTCCTCTAACTCAGCGGGTGCAATCTCATGCATAATTTCTTTGTATAAGCCAATGGGTATAACACTAGCACTAGCACCCATATCACATAAGCCATGGTAACTATGATCTCCTATTTTAACAGAAATAACAGGCACGCCTACCACGGGTCTATGTTTATCTCTATCACAGGGTTTAGCAATTCTAGCAGTTTCACCAGTGAATTGAATAACATGCCCATCAATATTATCAGGCAAGAGATCTTTAACAATAGCAATATCGGGTTCTACTTTGACTTTCTCAGGAGGTGTATAAGTCCTAGTATTTCTTTTACGAACAACAGTTGAAGCTTTAGCATGATCCTTCATTCTAACAGGGAAAGGGGGTTTCTCAACATAAGAAGTAGGAACAATAGGATCATTGTAAGTGACAGTTGTAGGATCGGAAGTATGTCTAGAGGGGGGGTGATTAGACTACTTGACAACTTAAAAATTTTGCCTTTTGGTTGGAGTAGTTTCTTAGCAGGTTCACAATGATAACCAAGTCAAGTAACACCCTACACATGCAATTCTAGAGTTGTGGCAGCGGAAAGTAAATTGCATGTATAGTAAATGAGAGGAGGAGAAGAGCAAACGCAATGGAGACACGGAGAATTTTTTCTCGTGGTTCCGATAGGTGGTGCTATCGTCAATCCACGTTGATGGAGACTTCAACCCACGGAGGGTAACGGCCTTGCGAGTCCACGGAGGGCTCCACCCACGAAGGGTCCACGAAGAAGCAACCTTGTCTATGCCATCATGGCTTACGCCCACGGAGGACTAGCCTTACTGGGGTAGATCTTCACGAAGTAGGCGATCTCCTTGCCCTTACAAACTCCTTGGTTCAACTCCACATCATGACGGAGGCTCCCAAGCGACACCTAACCAATCTAGGAGGCACCACCCTCCAAAAGGTAATAGATGGGGTTGGTGATGATGAACTCCTTGCTCTTGTGCTTCAAATGATAATCTCCCCAACACTCAACTCTCCTCACTGATTTGGCTGTGGTGGAGGAAGGGATTGAGTGGAAAGCAACTTGGAAAGACTAGAAATCAAGTTTCATATGGTGGGAGTGGAGCAACTTGATCTCAACACAAGGGTAGGTAGTTTTCTTCTCGAAATGTAAGGTAGGAGTGGTAGTTCTTTCGATGGCTCTCTCCACGAATGAAGAGGAGGTGGAGGGTATTTATAGCCTCCACACAAAATCCAACTGTTACACACATTTGACCAATCTCGGTCGGACCGAAGTTGACAACTCGGTGAGACCGAAAGTTCAAATCTTGTGAGCGTTGGGATTTTCGTGGGACCGAAAATACAATCTCGGTTAGACCGATTCTTCCAAAGTCTAGGGTTTGCCAATCTCGGTGGGACCGACTTTCTCATCTCGGTGACACCGATTTGAGTCTGAAGGTTCTGAAGCTTGGCAACACCAATTTCGAATGACCGAGTTTGGAATCGGAAAATCCGAGATTCTAGGGTTTTGGCTATATGGTGAGGTGGTTCATCTCGGTGTGGTGAGTTTGGAATCGGTGGGACCGAGATTACTTATGAGTTTATGTTGGAATGAAAGATTGCTGATTGTTTGAGAGATAAATCACTAAGCACTTTAGAGCAACCAGGTCATCATCATAACCTCATCCCCTTTTAATAGTATTGGCTTTCCTATGGACTCAATGTGATCTTGGATCACTAAACCAAAAATGGAGTCTTGAGCTTTTGCCAATGTTTTCCTTAGCATTTTGAGGGGTCCACATCATCAGTCATTGCCATTCCCATATCATTGAACTTTCGAAATATACTCAAGAAATGATTAGTTCAATGATATATATGTTGTTATTAATTACCAAAACCACCCGGGGATTAGTTGCACTTTCAATCTCCCCCTTTTTGGTAATTGATGACAACATATAGATCAAAGCTTCGACAAATGATATAATCAATGAATAACTTGTCGCTTTGAGAAGTATGTGATAAGCAAGAGCTCCCCCTAAATTTGTGCATTATTTAAGATTTGCGTTTGAATGCAAATGCACAATCGATTAGGATCATGGGTTACTCTTCCATGTCACATACATCTTGGTGGAGCGCACAAAATGATAAGAACGAATAGCATGCACCCGATCACCAAGACATGAGTAAATGATCATACAAGATATGAATGGAATATGATAAGCATCAAGCACACATTAAGCACGGTATGATCAAGCACTCATCAAGATAGAAACAACGTAGCAAGCGTAGTATCAAACACACGGAGTATCTCAAAAGAACTCAAAAGTAAGTATCTCAAGGAAAACCGCAAACGAAAGAGCAAAAACGAGCACTCTCTCTCTCGAAGCCCTATGATCTATACAATTTCTCCCCCTTTGGCAACAAGTTACCAAAAAGTTCGAAAGGTATAGAGCTAATCGTCACTCGGGACTCTGCTGGCGGCTCCCGTCTGCGTCGATGGAGTGGAGATGGCTGCATCTGCGAAAGCTTCTGCTGAAGTCTGTGGAGCTGGAGGAGTGGATATCTGAGCTGGTCTTTGGAACCGATGGAGCTGTAGGAGGTGCTGATGTGGTAGCCCTGGGATCTGACACTGGAATAGCAGCTGATCTGGGCTTTGTGGGCACTGCAGCAGGCTGCTCATAGTCATCCTGGACCATGTCACCTTCCATCTCCTTCATAAGTTCTGCCTTCTCCCTCTTAGCTTCCTCGATATCTGCATCAAGCTTGTTGACGGTGACCTGCACTTCAGTTAGCTTGACGTCCAGAGCATGGAACTTATCCTCAACGATCCTCTCAAGGCTCTCCTGAGATTGCACTATGCTGGCCAGGCGTAGCTCAATTCTCTGAGTGGCTTCAAGAAGTTGTTCTGCAACACTCTTGGGCTTTGCTGCTGCTTCCTTCTCGGCTTTAGCTTGTTTAGCAGCTTCAGACTTAGCATGTCCTTCCACAGACGTGGGAGCATTCTCAGTCATCACAATCTCGTTGTCCTCATGTTCAGGCTGCAGTGGCAAGTGGGGTCTATCCAACAGGTAGGTGTCCGTGCCAAACTTGGCATTAATGAGCATCTGAATATGCGGAGCAAACCCACACGACCTCTTCTGGTCAGCTGCTGTCCTCTTGATAGTCTCAACTATCAGGTCCATCACCTTAAAAGGTGTCTTCTGGTCTAGAATGTGCAGCATGTTGATAGAGTACCCTCTTATCATGCGGTGGTCCCCTGACTTAGGCATCAATGTATGCCTCGAGTAATGGTATTGGTGGTTGGGAGACCTGCACGAAGGTAGTAGACTGATCCAAGCTTCCAAATCTCTACGTCCTTCTCATCAACCTCATTATACATGTTCTTCATTGACTCGTGGTTTTTCTTGAATGCCATACACATCAATGTCATCTTCCTTGAAACAGGTGCATTCAGCAATGCTCTCCATTCCTCAACTCAGACTGAAATCTCGCCTTACATCATCCATACAATCCTGCCATCTGGATAGAAGTGTGCGGTGGCATAGAATTGCATGATCATCTCATCGTTCCAGCGTCAACTTCGACCAACGAAATCTGCAATCCCTGGCAAGTGAAGCTCTCATGCACATGTGGGAAATAGTCTCTGTGCTCTTCACTTGTCGATGTATTTCCAGTCAACATATCTTGTGTCAAGAACAATTGGCTTCTTGTCCATGAGCTTTGCCTCATAAAAGTCTTGTTGCTCTTTAGTGTGGAATCTTGGGTCAATCTGCTGTTCTTCTCCTGGCGGCATATGGATCTGTTTGCCTCCATAGCCTGAGTCCTTTGTCCTTTCTCTCCTTCATGTTTTCAGCTCGAGGATGAGCTTCATTATGAACTGGCAGTTTCTGTCTTAGCTTGAGCAGAACATGAGCATCATCATCAGATTCTGCAGGTGGCACATTGTCCTTTTTCTTTTCTGAAGCTGGAATATTTCTCACAGTCTTTCTGGGCTTAGCAGCTGGTTTGGCTTGGGCTGCCTTTGCTGGAGCTGAAGCCTTAGTTTTAGGAGGTGCTCCCGCCTCGATGGCATCACCCATCAACTTCGCTTCGAGGTGGCTGAGGTGCTTCCTCATCGTAATCATCATCATCGCAGCAGATCTCTTCATGAACTTTCCTCTTCCTCTTGGAAGTCTTCTTAACCTTGCTTGGAGGTTTCTTCCATCTTGAGCTTCGGCAACAATGGATTTCTTGACCTTGGTTGTGCCTTTCTTTGAATCTTTTCCTTGATAGCTCTTTGCAACCACTTGCCTTTTAGGCTTAGAGGTTATTTCCTCTTCAAAGAATGAAATCTGAATCTTCCTCATCTCGAGTTTCTCTTCCTCCCGCCCCGTGGCGCAGCAGAGCAGTCCACTTGGAGTGCTTTCTCTCCATCATCTGAAAAATTGCTTGCTTCGACTTGTAGCTGCCTCTGGAATCTCAACCGCATCTCGGACACTGTTCGACTGTCACTTCCTTCGAGATATGTCCGACAACCTCGTGAATAGAGTGGGTATGGGCAGAATAGAAGAGTTATCACAAACTGCAGAAGATTTTGCAAAAGAATGAGTTCAAACTTTAGTTTTAGGTTTTCACAGAATACATGTCGGTCGACCGAAGTCTATTAATTCGTGAAACCGAAATGTCTAAACAGACCACATACACCACTTTCGGTTGGACCGAAATTGGTTTCGGTCTAGCCGAGACAGTTAGGGTTTCACTAAATTTTCACTTCGGTCTTACCGATTTACAACTTCGGTTTCACCGAAAAGTGCAAAGGCAATGGCGAGAGGCCAAATCGGTCGATCGAAAATGCAGAATCGGTCACACCGAGATGTGTTCGTGAAACCTAACCCTAAAATTTTCACTCGAAATTTGTCCTATGATCTAAACAAATGGATAGGGAAATCTCAAACTTGGCAAGAATCATGGCAATGCCTATCGTGCATAGAATCAGCGATTGAACACGAGAGGATGAAGCTCACCCAATGCGGTGGAGCTTCACCACGGCGGCAACGTGCGGTGCGAAGGACCGTTGACGGCGATGGAGACCATGCGGCGAGGGCGCACAAAGCGACGGCGGAGACGATCCGTAGACCAAGGCGACGGCAATAAGAGTTTTGAGGCTAAGCGTTTGAAGAGGTAATCAACGCGCTCTGTCCTCGAGTATATATACTCTTCGGCTGTCGGTGGGACCGAGTTTGAAAACTCGGTGGGACCGAGATGGTTAACTGCGTGCAGTTACACACTTCGGTCACGCCGAAAATTGAAACTCGGTTTCACCGAGGTGAAAACCTAGATCAATCCAAGTGATTTCGGTCTGTCCGATTTGATATATCAGTTTGACCGAAAGTACTTAGAAGGTTTTGGTAGTTAGGCTTTTGACGGATCGGTGGCTCCGAGTGCTCCTCACTCGGTCTGTCCGAAAAAGTCTTGTTCAAAGTTTGTGATATAAGCATGAATAGAGTTTGAGACAAGAAAGCATAGATAGCTAGGGGAAAAACTTAGGCATTCTTGTCCATCCATTTGGTCAAAAAGAAAGAAAACCATAAAGACCAAAGCAACAAATGGATGTCCTCGAATGGATAAAATCATGCATCCAACATGCTCACACAATAAGATAGCAAATGAAATATGTGTCAAACATGCACAAACAAAACACTAACAACCAGCACACAATTTGGCGATGACTAGGTCATCTATATATGAGTATATTGACTTAGGAGTCAAATGAGAACATTTGATCATAGGTCATACTCATCGTTTAAGCACAAGTGGGGTTACCACTTTTCCATAAAGCATTAATGTGTTCACATCATTAGGAGATGTTTTAGCTCATTTCTTTAGAGCAAAGCTCCCCCTTGATGTGAGAACCCCTTTTAAAGGGTCAAACTAACCTTGGGTTGTCGTTGAAGACTTCATGTAGATGTTGAAGATGTGGATGCTCAATGTTGATGAAGATCATCAAGAGTTGAGAGCAATCCTTTGGATCCGGCACTTTCAATACCTACATGGGTTAGTCCCACAAGGAACAAACAAGAGTATCCATGGACATAGATTGAAGTACACAGTGATGATGTCCATGAAAGCAATGATTACCTTGTCCCTTGACTTACCAACATGAGGGTTTGTGACTCCATGAACTAGTGCAAGATGTGGAGGTTGATTGCACAAGTCCTTGCCAAAATGAATATGAGTGAAGTGTATTGGCGGAGTCACCCTCAAGAACTCTCTAGTTCTTCTTCTTCGGAATCCACATCATCTTGATGGGAATCCTTGGGGTAGTAGTTGAGCTCGTTGAAGTAGAACTTGAAGTTGCCTTGGGAACCCACTTGACCATGGCCTTGGGTGCTTCAATGAATGTATCAATCTCCTCTTGAAGCTTGTCCTTGCCTTTTAGCTTGTGGTCTTGTGGTGGAAGGTCATCTTGAGCTTGTTCCTCATTGGAAGAAGCAGGATCATACTTCTCCTCTTGAGAGACGAACTTTGGAGTGGGATATTGACCTTCTTCCCAT
Source organism: Aegilops speltoides (assembly GCA_021437245.1). NCBI lineage: Eukaryota > Viridiplantae > Streptophyta > Magnoliopsida > Poales > Poaceae > Aegilops > Aegilops speltoides. The sequence continues at coordinate 52,458,505 of CM038142.1, forward strand.
TCAACACCCTCGGCGTTGAACTTTCGCTCAAAACCAATTCCTTGATTCTTCTGTGTCTTCCTTGTTTGCGAACAATTTCTCAAAGCTCTTGCTTCCGCAAGACTCTTGTAGACACCTTTCTCTATAATCCCTTTCAATAGACTATTTTCTTGCTCAAGTGAAACTTGGCTTGAAACATTGTTAGTGGAATCAAGAGAATTACTAGAAGTAACAACATTTGATTTAACATGATTATTGTTACTACTAGATGAAGAATTTTTCTTATGCTTGTCATGCTTAATTTTGATAGGTGGCAAGAAATTAGACAAGAGAAGTCGTTTGGCAAGATATGAAGAACTCTTCTTTCAAGATCGTCATTGATAGCTTTTAGAAACTCATGCTCTTGCTCTAGATTGAGCTTCTCGAAGCGTAGCTTCTCATGAGATCTTAGGAGCTCTCTATGATCTTCTTGAGTTGTTTCATGAGTTAACTTAAGAGTGTTTAGTTCTTTAGTTAGACGCTCAATCTCCTTCATAGCATTGTCATTCGACTCATCTCGACTATAAAGACTACTAGCATGTTCATCATTACTAAGCTCACTAGATTTATCATGTAAAAGCTCATCTTCACCAAGCAAGTCATCCTCATCACTATTAAAGTCAATAAACTCAGGATGTGATACCTTGGGGCCTTTTGCCATGAAGCATCTTCCAATTCCCTCATTTGGTGAATCAAATATGTCATAGGAGTTGGAGTTGGAGGATACGAGAGCAAGACCGCAACACCTTCATCTTGATCAGATTCGGAGTTGGAGTGATAGCTTCTTTCGAGTGATTGTCGGAGTCGGAGCCGGAAACCCATTCACCAACATGAGCTTGATGTTTTCTTCTTGTGTAGCTCCTTGATGACTTGTCTTTCCTTTCCGAATCCTTGCTTCTCCGAGAGGATCTTCGCTCATAACGATCATCTTTACTCCTTCTCTCTTTTCGAGGCGACTCTTCTCTTGAGCTTCTTCTTCTCGGAGATTCTTCTCTTCTCTTGTGGGGAGTCGAACACTCATTTGAGTAGTGTCCGGTCTTCCACAATTGTAGCAGATTCGATCACGACTAGAAGATCTCCTTCATCATATGATCTAGACTTTGAGCTTCTTTCCTTGCTTCTACTCTTGTAGAATTTGTTGAAGTTCTTCACCATTAGGCTTATCTCTTCATTGGAAACTAGCTTGTCACTTGAGGATGTGGGAGCTTCAATTGCAGCTTTGTAAGCACCACTAGACTTGTTGTGAAGCTCTTCCTTATCTTTAAGTGTCATCTCATGAGCAACAATCCTTCCAATGACTTCGGTAGGCTTGAGATCTTTGTAGTTTGGCATCATTTGGATCAAAGTGCACACGGTGTCATACTTTCCATCCAAAGCTCTGAGAATCTTCTTGATGATGAATCGGTCGGTCATTTCCTCGCTTCCTAAGCCTGCCATCTCATTGGTGATGAGAGCAAGCCTAGAATACATTTCAGCGACTCCTTCACCTTCCTTCACCTTGAACTTGTCAAGCTGACCTTGAAGAACATCTAGCTTTGATTCCTTCACGACTCTGTACCTTCGTGCATTTCGACCAAAGTATCCCAAATCTCTTTTGCATTCTCAAGACGGCTGATCTTGTTGAACTCCTCGGGACACAAAGCATTGAAGAGAATGTCACAAGCTTGAGCATTGTTCAGAACATCCGCAACTCATCCGCAGAGCTTCGCGATCCGTACTTTTCTTTCCTCAAGAACTCACCTTGCAAGCCAACACAAATAATGCCCCATGCGGCGGGGTTATGTCCAAGAATATGCATTTTCATTTTATGCTTCCAACTAGCAAAGTTTGAACCATCAAAGTAAGGACCTCACTGAAAATTACCCTCACTAGACGCCATACTCTCCTAGGTTGTGAAACCAAGCTTATGGAGTCCAATGCAATGGAAACCAATCCAATGGAGACCAAAGCTCTGATACCACTTGTAGGATCGGAAGTATGTCTAGAGGGGGGGTGATTAGACTACTTGACAACTTAAAAATTTTGCCTTTTGGTTGGAGTAGTTTCTTAGCAGGTTCACAATGATAACCAAGTCAAGTAACACCCTACACATGCAATTCTAGAGTTGTGGCAGCGGAAAGTAAATTGCATGTATAGTAAATGAGAGGAGGAGAAGAGCAAACGCAATGGAGACACGGAGAATTTTTTCTCGTGGTTCCGATAGGTGGTGCTATCGTCAATGCACGTTGATGGAGACTTCAACCCACGGAGGGTAACGGCTGCTTGTGAGTCCACGGAGGGCTCCACCCACGAAGGGTCCACGAAGAAGCAACCTTGTCTATGCCATCATGGCTTACGCCCACGGAGGACTAGCCTTACTCGGGGTAGATCTTCACAGTAGGCGATCTCCTTGCCCTTACAAACTCCTTGGTTCAACTCCACATCATGACGGAGGCTCCCAAGCGACACCTAACCAATCTAGGAGGCACCACCTCCAAAAGGTAATAGATGGGGTTGGTGATGATGAACTCCTTGCTCTTGTGCTTCAAATGATAATCTCCCCAACACTCAACTCTCCTCACTGATTTGGCTGTGGTGGAGGAAGGGATTGAGTGGAAAGCAACTTGGAAAGACTAGAAATCAAGTTTCATATGGTGGGAGTGGAGCAACTTGATCTCAACACAAGGGTAGGTAGTTTTCTTCTCGTAAATGTAAGGTAGGAGTGGTAGTTCTTTCGATGGCTCTCTCCACGAATGAAGAGGAGGTGGAGGGTATTTATAGCCTCCACACAAAATCCAACTGTTACACACATTTGACCAATCTCGGTCAGACCGAAGTTGACAACTCGGTGAGACCGAAAGTTCAAATCTTGTGAACGTTGGGATTTTCGGTGGGACCGAAAATACAATCTCGGTTAGACCGATTCTTCCAAAGTCTAGGGTTTGCCAATCTCGGTGGGACCGACTTTCTCATCTCGGTGACACCGATTTGAGTCTGAAGGTTCTGAAGCTTGGCAACACCAATTTCGAATGACCGAGTTTGGAATCGGAAAATCCGAGATTCTAGGGTTTTGGCTATATGGTGAGGTGGTTCATCTCGGTGTGGTGAGTTTGGAATCGGTGGGACCGAGATTACTTATGAGTTTATGTTGGAATGAAAGATTGCTGATTGTTTGAGAGATAAATCACTAAGCACTTTAGAGCAACCAGGTCATCATCATAACCTCATCCCCTTTAATAGTATTGGCTTTCCTATGGACTCAATGTGATCTTGGATCACTAAACCAAAAATGGAGTCTTGAGCTTTTGCCAATGTTTTCCTTAGCATTTTGAGGGGTCCACATCATCAGTCATTGCCATTCCCATATCACTGAACTTTCTGAAATATACTCAAGAAATGATTAGTTCAATGATATATATGTTGTTATTAATTACCAAAACCACCCGGGGATTAGTTGCACTTTCAACAGTCTTTTCTTCAACTTTAATAGGTGCAGCTACTTTTACTTCTATGGGGGGATGATATTTAAACCACTTCTCCTTGGGAAGATCAACATAAGTAGCAAAAGATTCACAGAAAGAAGCTACTATCTCAGAGTCAAGTCCATATTTAGTGCTAAACTTACGGAAAATATCGGTATCCATAAAAGATTTAACACAATCAAACTTAGGTGTCATACCTGACTCCTAACCTTCGTCGAGGTTCTAATCTTCAGAGTTGTGTTTAATTCTATCCAATAAATTCCATCCAAATTCAATAGACTTCATCATAAAAGAGCCAACACAAGAAGTATCGAGCATGGTGCGATTATTTTCAGAAAGCCGAGCATAAAAATTCTGGAGAATTGCCAATTTTGAGAGCTCATGATTGGGGCATGAATATAACATTGATTTAAGCCTCCCCCAAGCTTGAGTGATGCTTTCTCCTTCGCGAGGCCAAAAATTATATAATAATTGCGATCACGATGAACAAGATGCATAGGGTAATACTTTTGATGAAATTCCAATTTCAATCTTTTATAGTTCCATGATCTCGTATCATCACATAGCCTATACCATGTCAATGCGTCTCCCTCCAAAGATAAAGGGAAATCCTTCCTCTTAACAACATCATCGGGTATACCTGCAAGCTTAAATAGTACACAAATATCATCCACAAAGCGTAGATGTTCGTCAGGATGCTTTGTTCCATCTCCTGCGAAAGTGTTAGCTAGTAGTTTTTCCATCGTACTAGAAGGAATCTGAAAAGCAGTTTCATTTTCAATAGGTTTAGTAGGTTGAGGAGGAACTCTTTGCTCTAATGGATGGGGTTAAGATACCCCAAACAAGCCCCTCAGACAATTAGTTTCCATGGTAACAAGTGACAGAAAATTTCAGCACACTAAATAAATTTTTCCTTACCAAATTCCACCTACCAAAGGCGCTTCACTCCCCAAAGAATGGCGCTTTAAAAGAGTCTTGATGACCCACAAGTATAGGGGATCTATCGTAGTCCTTTCGATAAGTAATATTGTCGAACCCAACGAGGAGCAGAAGGAAATGATAAGCGGTTTTCAGCAAGTTATTCTCTGCAAGTACTGAAATAAGTGGTAACAGATAGTTCTGTGATAAGATAAATTGTAACGAGCAACAAGTAACAAAAGTAAATAAAGTGCAGCAAGGTGGCCCAATCCTTTTTGTAGCAAAGGACAAGCCTGGACAAACTCTTATAATAGGAAAAGCGCTCCCGAGGACACATGGGAATATCGTCAAGCTAGTTTTCCTCACGCTCATATGATTCGCGTTCGGTACTTTGATAATTTGATATGTGGGTGAACCGGTGCTTGGGTACTGCCCTTACTTGGACAAGCATCCCACTTATGATTAACCTCTATTGCAAGCATCCGCAACTACAACAAAAGTATTAAGGTAAACCTAACCATAGCATGAAACATATGGATCCAAATCAGCCCCTTACGAAGCAACGCATAAACTAAGGTTTAAGCTTCTGTCACTCTAGCAACCCATCATCTGCTTATTACATCCCAATGCCTTCCTCTAGGCCCAAATAATGGTGAAGTGTTATGTAGTCGACATTCACATAACACCACTAGAGGTTAGACAACATACATCTTATCAAAATATCAAACGAATACCAAATTCACATGACTACTAATAGCAAGACTTCTCCCATGTCCTCAGGAAAAAATGTAACTACTCACAAAGAATATTCATGTTCATAATAAGAGGGGTAATAATGTGCATAAAGGATCTGAACATATGATCTTCCACCAAATAAACCAACTAGCATCAACTACAAGGAGTAATCAACACTACTAGCAACCTACTATAGGACCAATCCCGGACTTGGAGACAAGAATTGGATACAAGAGATGAACTAGGGTTTGGAGATGAGATGGTGCTGGTCAAGATGTTGATGGAGATTGCCCTCTCCCGATGAGAGGAGCGATGGTGATGACGATGGTGATGATTTCCCCCTCCCGGAGGGAAGTGTCCCCGGCAGAACAGCTCTGTCGGAGCCCTAGATTGGTTCCGCCAATGTTCCGCCTCGTGGCGGCGGAGTCTCATCCCGAAAGGTTCTCTTCTATTTTTTTCTCATCGAAAGACTTCATATGGGAGAAGATGGGCGTCGGAGAGCCACCAGGGGGCCCACGAGGTAGGGGGCGCGCCCCCCACCCTCGTGAGCAGGGTGTGGGCCCCCTGACCTTCATCTTTGGCGACGATTTTTCTTTATTTATTTTAAGGTATTCCGTGGAGTTTCAGGACTTTTGGAGTTGCACAGAATAGTCCTTCAATATTTGCTCCTTTTCCAGCCCAGAATTCCAGCTGTCGGCATTCTCCCTCTTCATGTAAACCTTGTAAAATAAGAGAGAATGGCCATAAGTATTGTGACATAACGTGAAATAACAGCCCATAATGCAATAAATATAGATATAAAAGCATGATGCAAAATGGACGTATCAAGCAGCTCGCCTCTCTGTTGCAAAGGTGGCATCCAACACCAATGCATAAGAACCCGGAGACGACATCACCTCTGGGTGATCAGCTCGGCTCTAGCTGATGGGCTTTTCAGACCAATGCATGAACTCTGGATCTTTTGAGGCGACTGCATTGACTTCTTGGTGCTGTCGGCACCAGCTGCACCTGTCTTCAGCTTGGCCTGTAAAGATGACATAGGTTGCATGCTCGTCGGGGAACTCATCTTGAATGACTCTGACTGCTGGACGGGCGGCTGGCTCCTGAGGAGCCGGAGGCGGCTAGCCAGCAGGCAGAGGAGGTAGCAGTCCTTCGCCCTTGGAAATTCGGGTGAGCCAATGGCACTTCCGGGTTATGTGGTTGGACGGCTTCACGCTGCTGTGGAACTTGCAAGGGCATCGAGGGTTTGCTTGTAGGGGAAAGCCGGCTGCTAGGCCGGCATGCCGCCCTTCAGGCGCTTGGGCATGGGCTGCCCTTCAGGTTGCTCGTCCTCGACCGTCCCCACTTGCCGACTGGTGGAAGTCAGCATCAGAGCCTTGCGCTTGTTGTCGTTCTGATGCGGGCGCCAATTGGAGTCGCCAGCCGGCGTCTTTGGAGCCGGAGGAAGCACCTTTCCAGAGGCGTCCACTCGAAGCTCGGTCTTCATTGTGGAGTCGGCTGTGGCGTACTTGTCTGCTATGATCAGCAGCTCGTCGAGTGTAGCTGGCTCATCACAGAGAAGTCGGTGCTTGAGGAGGGTTCCCTCTCGGCACCCGACGGTGAAGTATTCTATTGCTTGCACCTCGTGCACCCCTTCACAGAAGTTGCGGAGCTCGGCCCAGCGCGTCAGGTAGTCGCGGCTGGACTAGGTCGGGCCTTGGACACAAAGGGAAAGCTGACGTGGCTTGGGTGCCCGCTTGTACGTGCTGGTGAAGTTGCGAATAAAGACTTCTGTGAAGTCTAGCCAGCTGTCGACGCTTTAAGGCTTGAGGTTGTTCAACCAGGTGCGTGCCATGCCCTAAAGCATGAGGGGGACGTACTTCACGGCAACGCGCCTGTTGCTGTTTGCTATGCTGACTGCAGTAGAGTAGTCTATCAGTCAGTCTTCCGGCTTCACTGAGCCGTTATATTTTGGCGTTTCTCTTGGGAGCGAGAACCCTTTGGGGAAAGGCTCATCGCGGATGTGGGGGCCAAAATAAGGCGGGCCGACATCATCTTCCTCTTCTAGTGCTAGAGATTGCGCCAAGCAGTCGATCCGATGGCGGGCATCATTCTCGCTGATTCCTTCGCGGCGGCCGAGCCCGCCACTGAGTGTCGGGTGCTCAACAGGCGGCGTGGTGGGATATCTCTCCCTGCGGCGCGAAGGAGGAGGCGGGTTATCGCCTCGCCGCTCCACAGCTCGGGGGTGACCTTCTGCATCGCGCTCGATGGTGAGGCATGTCCGACTGCGGCTAGCAGTCGGCTCCTTGTCTTTTCGCTCAAGGGCACCGCCCGTAGTTGGCGTCCGGGAGGTTGCGCCGTGCTCTCGGCGTGGGGGAGGACTCTCGGTGCGGGCGCCGGCTTCATGTCATTCTGTGGCCGCGTCGATGAGCTGTTGGACGCGTCTAGTCATGCAGTGGAGCTCGTCGCCCTCCAACCCTTCCAGCTCGTCTACCGCCGCCTGGGCGGCACACAGGTTCTTGAGTTGCATGGCATAGACTGGGCAGTCAGCGCCCAACATGCTAGCGATGGCCGCACCACGCTTCTTGATAACACCGATCCGGCTGGGTCCGCCAGCAGGCGGCGTGCCAGAGGCGGCGCGATCAACCTCACACTGATAAGCCTCGGTGAGTCTTCTCATGGAGGCTATCTTCTTGACGTTCTCGATAAGGGCAAAGTGGTGGGCCTCCAGCGTATCGGCCTCGGCGTCAGCCGGGATGGGGGCGGACAGGTCGTGCAGCGTCGTCTGCAGAGTGTCATGGATGTTTCCGCCGGAGGCAGCGCCATGACTGATGACCAGCACCTTGGTGATGATGCTTCCGCCACTGTCGACGCGAGGAAGCGGGTCGTTGATGACCACCACATTGGTGAGGAAGGCGTCAAGGAATGTCATGTCAGAGTCGACGAGCATCGGGTCGGTGGAGCCGATCGACTCCAGGTCAGAGGTTAACTCCTTGGCGATGTCAAGCTTGCCAAGGAAGTCGACGAGGCAGCTCTCGGAGCTAGTTGCACCCGCGCCTGGTGTGGGCTCGTCAGAGAGGTGGACCTCGCCGAGAAGGTTGGCGAGGCAGCTCGCTGCGCAAGCGTCATCGACACCATGCAGCACGTCAGGGCAAGCGCCATCGTGCGTACCAAGCTGGCTATGCTCACTAGGAAGGAAGATGGTTCCCGTCCAGAGCAGGTCTCCGGACGACGGTGCACCTGGCCCCATGGTGCGCGCCAAATGTCGGGTTGTAGGTGCGACATATGCCAACGGGTGGCTAATCATTGTGGGAGCCAGTAAGACATCGCCGGTGCCAGGAAACGGGATAAGGCGAAGACATGCACGCCGACGAATCTTACCCAGGTTCGGGCCTCTCCTAGGATATAACACCCCTAGTCCTGCTCTACGGGGTCTCCGCATGATCACTAGATCAACAAGTAGCTACAAGATGCTCCTTGAGCTGTTTGGCTAGAGGAAGAAGAAGGGCAAGGCTAGCTCTCCTCTTCTCTCTATGTGGTGTGTGCAACTCTAAGAGATCAACCCTTTGCATGGGTGCCCTGGGGGGTTTATATAGGCCAACCCCCAGGGGTACAATGGTAATCCGGCTAGCTGTGGGTCCAGACCGTCAGCGTGTATGGTCGCCGTCTTCTCCGCCGGCCACTGAGGCCCGCCGACTGGTGGGCCCCGCCGGCGGCCGGCCTCTTGGCCGACAGGCCGGGCCCATGGCCTGGGGGTCTTGTCGGCTGCTGGTTACTATAGCCTCGCTCTTGGTGACGATGGCTTTGTCGGGGTAAGCATGGCTACAGTACCACCGCCTAGTGGGCATTCACTGTAGCCTTACCCTGTCTCGTCTGGTTAATGGTGCACAAACTTTCAGGGCAGGGGCAGGCCGGCTACTAGGAGCTGGCCTCCCCCCAAGCCGACTGGTCAAGTCCAGCCGCCCTCTGGCATCTCTCTGGCAGGAGGGCCCCGCCGCCTGCGGGCCGTACTGACAGCCTGTCGTGGGCAACCTCATGGTCAACGTGGCAACAGTGTCGCGCCGGACGGGGAATGGCCGCCCCGTATGGCGCACTATGGCCATGGTTGCTCCAGGATTCGGGGGTGGTAGGCTTCACTGTAGCCATGCCCCATCTTATCACCATTATGTGGGTGCAAACTTTGAGGGTATAGGTCAGGCCGTCTGCTAGGAGTCGGCCACTCTGGTGGCCGGCCACTAGGAGTCGCCTACTTCGAGAGGGCTCATAGAGCCTTGCCGCCTTCCAGCAGCCGGCTGATGGGACAGCCGCCAGGAGAAGGCGGCCCTGCATCTTGGATGTTTGAGGGCCCAGTCAGCCGATGTTTTTTGAAGAGCCAGGGGAGCCGGTTAGGATACCCGTGGTCATTTACTCCGACAGTTACTGTCTTGTGCATATTTGGTTTCCCTTATTACTCGAGGTTATAGTCATGTAACTGATGAGTTGTGCATGCGTGCGCAGCTTCCACTTTATTCTCCTAGTGATTAAGCTTGAGCAGGGAGAAGTAACCGTCTTAGACTCGAGACAAAAAGATCCCGAGGACTATGCGGACATGACTCGAATGCTCCAGAAGTAAGTTCAATAGATCATTATCGCACCATATCGGCAACTTTGTTCATTACCTGATATCAAGTAATTATTTTCTTTGTCTGGCAGGGTTTGGAAAGAGTTCACCGTAATTTCTCCAGGACTGCCGACCGAGCTGACATTTAAACACCCGAAAGTAAGTACTACTACCTAGTTCCGCGCATCTCCCATTGATTCTGGCTAGTTTCATCAATACCATTTATCATGCTTGCTTATCAGTTTGATTGACCTCTATTTCTCGTAAAGTGCTTGTGGCAGGAACAAGGAAATGATTTCTGTGGATACTACGTTTGTGAGTTCATCTACAACGAGACGGCCAGGAATAAGCGGGGCTACTCTGAAAAACAGTACGAAGTGCGTAAGCAAAAAATATTCGTAATTGTATTTTATTACCATCATTTGTGTTGAGTTTCATTCATACAGATGTATTGACCCTCCTCTTCAATTTAGATCTGGCAGTTGCGGGATGAGCTCCTACCACATGATCGCATAAAAGCAATTCAAGAGGAATTGGCGGAATTCTTTCTTGACCACGTCATCAATAAAGCCGGAGAATACCATGTGGAACTTGACTTCAGATGTTAGGGATTGTAATAGATCTTATATTGTATATATGTAGCTAGTAGCGTCAGATAGATATACGAAAACTTGTTGTTCGACCAATCTCTCGGAGAAGGAGAGGTCGATCACTTCTCTCTATATATGTTCATGATGATCTGCTGTACTTAATGGTTTCCTTCTTTTTCTTACTAGCTAGCGTGTCGAGTCCTCTCTATACGTATAGTACGTAGAGTCGACCAAGCACGGAGATAAGAGAGGTCACTTCTCTCTATTATCTAGATAACACAATATATGAAACCCCTAATTAAATTAACCCTCCAAAACACCCAACCCCCCTTAAAAAAACAAAAACCCCAGCTCCTGAGCTGCTGACGCGTGGATGCCTTTTGGTCCCGGTTGGTGTTACCAACCGGGACCAAAGGCCCTCCTGTCAGGGCTCGTCGTAGTGGCCATGTGGAGCCCCACCTGTCCCGGTTCGTAAGCGAACTAGGACTAAATTTCATGGGCTTTAGTCCTGACCCTTTAGTCCCGGTTCCAGAACCGGGACAAATGGGCCTCCGGAATAGGGACAAATGGGCCTTTTTTCACTAGTGACTTAGCATTTTTTCCTCCTAAATGACTTAATATGCTTAGTTAGCTAAAAATGGCATAACTACCTAGGATAGCTCAATAATGATCTATACTTAGCTTACCTAGTTCATTTATGACATAATTAGCTAGCTTAGGTAAAAAAAAGGCATAATAACCTTGGTTTAGCTCCAAACTGTCATATAATTAGTTTATTTTCCTCCAAAATGATAAAATAACCTTACCTAGCTCCAAAACGACCATCTTAACTAGGATGGCTCTAAAATGACCTACACTTACCATTTTGTCCTCCAAAATGAATAAATATGCTTAGTTAGCTAAAAATGGCATAACTACCTAGGTTAGCTCAAAAATGACCTATACTTAGCTTCTTTAGTTCATTTATGACATATTTAGCATACTTAGGTAAAAAATGGCATGATAACCTTGGTTTAGCTCCAAAATGACATAGACTTAGCTTATTTTCCTCCAAAATGACAAAATAACCTTACCTACCTCCAAAATGATCGATTTTAACTAGGATATCTCTAAAATGACCTACACTTGCCATTTTGTCCTCCAAAATGAATAAATATTCTTAGTTAGCTCAAAAATGAGATAACTACCTAGGTTATCTCAAAATGACATATACTTAGCTTCTTCAGTTCATTTATGACATACTTAGCATACTTAGGTCAAAAATGGCATGATAAGCTTGGTTACCTCCAAAATGGCATAGACTTTGCTTATTTTCCTCAAAAATGACATAATAACCTTGCTAAGCTCCAAAATGACCTATTTACCTAGCTTAGCTCTAAAATGACCTACACTTAGCATTTTTACCTAGCTTAGCTAAAAAATGGCATTTTTACCTATCTTAGTTAGAAGAAGAAGAAGATAAAGAAGAGGAGAGGAGAAAAGAAAGAGAAGAAAAAAAATCTTCTTCTTCCTCTTTTTCTTCTTTTTCTTCTTTTTCTTCTAACTTTCTTCTTTCCCAATTTGCAGATTTGCCTTAGATGAGGAAGCTTGCGTTGATGGAGTCTACTCTTCTCCTTGTGCTTCCTTTTTGTTTTGATTTTGTATGATGAACAATGTGAAACTTGCAACCTATATATGTATGTATGGATGAAACCATTGTATGCTTGTTGTTGGATATGTTTTATATGTTCCTCTCTTCACGATTCATGTGTTGGTATGGTTGTTGAAAGTATTTTCAAATGTGTGTGTGTGTGTGTGCGTGTGTGTGTGTGTGTATATATATATATATACATATATACAGAAAAAACAGGGGCTATACACGCTCTTTGCCGTCTGCTGGTAGACGACAAAGAGCTTTGCCATCAGCCAGCAGACGCCAAAGCTGCCACATGGCAGCTACCTGTGCAACCTTGGGGTGCACTGGGCTGGCCTATATGGTTGCTTTGCCTTCTGCTGGCAGACGGCAAAGACCTTTGCATCTTTGCCATCTGCCAGAGCACGCGTTAACCCCTTAACAGACCTAAGTTGCCACGTGTGTCGTCCAGGCCCTTTGCCGTCTGCTGGCAGACGACAAAGGCCTTTGCATATTTGCTGTCTGCCAGCAGAGGCAAAGTGCCCTTTGTTGTAGTTTGTTCAGTCGGATGTGTTGCCATCTGCTGGCTGACAGCAAAGGCCTTTGCCATCCGCCAGGCATGCCTTTGTCGTTAGTCATGGCAGATGGCAAAGTTCCTGATTCCTGTAGTGTGATCACAAACAAGACTTGAGCCAGTCTTAGAGGCGAGACTAGGAATCTATATTTTACCGTTTATCATTCCACATGTGCATATGAGTATTGCAATGAATTTTACATTCCAGAATCATAACAACTATAGCATGAAATATAAACTCTTAATTATGAACTCGAAAATATAATAATGCTAGTTAGGTGCTCGTGTGTTGCAACGGAACCCCAAAAAAGTCTAGAGGTATCACTATTCTCGAGAGATGAAGGGCAAGTGGTTTTGAATATGACATTTATGTGTAAAGTCATGTTCTTTGATGGTTCCGTTATTTGAGTGTTCGGTGAGCAAATGTGTAATCACATTGTGCTAATTCTTGTGTTCTAAATTTACAATGTATATAATATGTATATTACGAGTGTAGCAAATTTCAGTTTCTATTTTGTCCTATTCGAAATATGTCAGTGTAGCAAATTATGTACTTGTGAAATACAAAAAAAGGACATGTCCTTCGCTGAAATATTGTCAGGATGACATGAATTGGAATATAGCATAATAAGGAAATGAATGCTCATTGATAAATTAAAATCATCAGGACCATGCAATTCAAAATGTTTAGAAGCATTCATACTTTGTCATGACCGCAAAGTAGCTAAGTAGATCATTAGTTTACAAGCATTCAAGAGTTTAAAATGCTAAACTTTGTGTCAAGTAAATAGATCCAAAAGACATACAAAATGCCAAGGCATTCACAAGTAGAGTGGTACACAATCTAGAAGTATTTATTGTTCACTGCATTACAAATGAAAGATGTCACATGACTATTCTTAATGCTTAATAAAACTGATCATCAAATTAAGCATCACCAGTTTTGCTCAACTTCTAGGATTTTTCTTCTTAGAGGGCCATGAAGACAGCCATCGGTTAAGGGCTTCTATGATTCAAAGGATTCTCATAGAAATTTTGGAAGATTCTAATCCTTAGGAACTTTTCCTATGTGGGTTGTTTGATTCGTAGGATTGTAAACCATAGGAATTTTTCCATAGGATTCATTCGCACTAGATTTCATTGGAAATTTTCGATCCACTCAAACCTCTTTTGAAAAATCCTTCATTTTTCCTATGCACAATCAAACACTCATACAATCCTGTAGGATGCAAGATGACATGCCACTCTAATCCCAAATTTTTCCTATTCCTGTGTTTTGAAAATCCTACGAATCAAAGAGGCCCTAAGTCCATGCTGACAAGAGCTAAAACTCGTAACAGCAAGTAACACTGAAACAAATCTACAGTATGTTAATATTTTTATAGTAGCAGTGTAGTAGAGAATTGTTCCAAACTTCAGTAGTTCATGTTTCCTGCAATGGGATAAAAAACAATTATTCATAATTGGACCTGCTCAAAATGGAGGAACACTTTCTTCTACAAAAGAAAAATGGGGGGAACACTTCACAATTAGTATAAATTACTATGTACCATATAATTATAACTGAAGTAAACTTGTATAAAAAAATGAGCATGATGTAGCAAATAAAGGTATGCAAAGTGTTCAGAACTTTAGATTTCTTTGATTTCAAAAACTCAAAGTGTATGGGTAAACTTCTTGGATTTAATGATTGACGCCCTCAGAAGCTCTGTATAGAGTTAAAACTGCATCTCACAGGGTTACTAAAACTCATGGCCTAATCCTTGATTTCAAGTCATTGCCATCACTCAAAGAATTATCAAATGTAACCCGACCCCATAATATATAGAGCATGACTCTGGTTTGATTCAGCACTGACTAAATAAATTCTTCTTCTTGGAAAATGATTCTCGAATTACAATCTGACAAAGTATTTTAATTTGGCATCTAAAAATTCACTTGACTTCAGAAGAACATGAGGTAACGTTGCAGCCTGAGGTCGGCAGAGCTGGTGCCTCGGGATATCTATACGCACGAAATCACCAGTTTACCAATCAACAAGTAGAACATGGTTGCCTAATTTTCAATGAAAAACCTTGCATGCAAAATTTGGAAAATGAATAACTAAGGACCTAGATCGGTAACAGTGCAGAGGGGATACCTTGACGGTGTGGCTGGGGATCTTCTCATAGTTCTGGTGGTGGTCGTGGATGAACTTCTTGGTTGGTATCCATGTACTCAATGACGTAGAGGATTGTCTGGCCCTCTCCTGGGCCTTGCTTGAGATCGGGCAAACGCATGACATGTAGGCCCTACAACAGCATCTGCAGCAGCGAGACCTCTCTGAGTTCTATGGGGGGCACACTCCCGTTGTCCTCCAGTGGAAAATATCACGAACACTAAAGCAAGTATCACAGCTGAACAACACTGTACATTGTAATACTAAGATGCGACAAAATTTTAGAAATTTTGTGTGCTCTGGTCCAAGCTATGCTTCCTACTTCCTAACCCAGCCAAAGAAGCAGCGTCCATTTAGTTCTACCTCAATATTCCCAACATAAGTGTGAAACTCAATATTTGATTGACATGTGTTCTAGCTTTTCAGAAGAAGTTTTATTGTCACTTGTGTAGAAAGTAGAAACATCACGTGTTACTAAAAATGCCTTGCAGCAATACAGAATAATTTCTGGTACAGCTATGCTAATACTAACTACCTCATAGTCAAAAAAATAAATGTTTTTGCTGAAAAGTAGGCTAATCCCCCTGCCTCTACACCATTGTGATGCATCCAACAACAAAAATAGTTGATGCCATGAAGTCTGGTTTGACTATTTATATACCACCTTAGAAGTAGGGAATCAGATGGTATATCATTGATTAAGCTTATGCCAGGAATAAATAATGTTGTCATTTTCATTGCCATGTGATGTCAACAAATTCTGAGACAACTCTAGGTCATATGCAATAGAGATCCTAAATAACACACAACTATGCAATTTGGCACTGTTGTAGCAGCAGATGATTGCTTGTCTTCTATTGGCAATTTGGCACCACCCAAATAGACAAGAATTCTATACAAAAATAGTAGTGGCACAATGACATGATTTCTGGCTAAATTTCAGAAATGATCAGTTTAGTTAGATCACTGAAAATTGGCACAACGCTTACAAATGTACTGCCACTCCTAGACCAGCCTTCAGTGAAGACCGTTCCAGGACTAAATTCTCTGCAAATTGATAGATTTTTAGAGAAATTAGTGTGAGTTCTGAAAAAAAAGTACATAAAAATAGACATATTATCCACCTTGCTCGTCATGAGTATGACCCTGCTGCGAAGTACCCTTCTACCTGAAATCCTCAAGAATAATCAAAATCAGAATCAGAGGCAAGGACGGGATTATACCGCGAAATATGCAGCTAATCGAACATGAAGAAAACTGGAAAAATATCTAGCACACATATGCTGCTCGTCTTGTATTGGTAGTTTGGCATCGGCACCTCCAGTAACGAAACCTCTGCGCTTGAAACGCCCAAGCATACTCATGGCGTTCCTCAAACTGTTGCCTCCATTGGTAGAACAAAAGATAGGGCACATGTTGGAAGTCGATAACCAGAACCAGCACAAAAGGATATCAATCCCAACAACCACAAATGGAAAATGAAGCAATTTATATATGGACAAACTCGGACATGGTAGAAACCACCGCTATCGTCTTTGTCTCCTGTGCATGGTTGATGGGAGAGCAGGCCTCCAATGTCAGGACCCCGATTCTATGCCATACCGATCTAGCATGTAACACCTCATATCACTTTGCTGCCTCACGCACGGTATTCCCATGGGTGTCGCCTTACCATGCCCGGGACCGCTTGCGCCTTTTGGCACACATATATGATAGTGTCGCTAGCATCCATATGACAAAGAACCCAGGTAGACATGGCTAGTGATGAGCCCAAAGTGGCACTAACTTACATGGACAGGCATACATGACCCATCAACGAACGTGTCGGTCATCAGCGAGTGAATCCGGGCTGTAGCAGCTGGGCTAGCAGGACTCCAGAGAATTCAGATCAGAGCAGCTAACAGACTCCCAGAGACACCGCGTGACATTTCCCAAGTGACAGAGACAGAATAAAGAAGGACACATGCCGCCAGCCTAAGTGTTAGGAGCAAGAGCAAGCTACCTGTGGCTCAATGGAAGCACTAGGAGACATTTCCCGGTAAGAGAGGCTACTAAGGATAAACAACTAGATAATCAGATCCCACACATAGCAATACACATTAGACGTACGCATAACATGCAAGTATGTGCTGTACAACATGGCATCACAACATAACTCATCAGCTCATATAGATAAAGGCTCAGAAGAGCCATCATAGCATTTATTACAAACAGGGGTCACATGACCCAACATTTAGAGTAAACAAGCAACAAGCGGGAGCATTACATGTCTGAGTACAGACATCTATAAATGAAAAAGGCTGAAGAGCCTGACTATCTACAACATCCGATCAAGATCGTAGCTGACGTACAAGCTACTTGTCGAAGCCCACGAGAACACTAGTAAGACCGAAGTCTCCGCTGCAAAAACATAAATAAAGCAACATGAGTACAAAGGTACTTAGCAAGACTTACATCAGATTCTATCATACATGCATTTGTATCATGAAGGTAATGTGGGGTTTAGTTGCAGCAAGCCAGCTTTGACTCAGTGGCTATCCTATTCTACGACTACGAGAAACTTCTCTAAGGTGAGATGGCGCACACGAGTCCACTAACCACCACACAATACACTACTATGGATTCATCCCCGTCTCCCTACGAGAAGGCCATCCATAGCACTCACACTTGTCTTGAGCATTTTAGAGTATCCACTTCAAGTTGTCTATGTACCACGAAGCATCCAAGAAGTCCATAATCATGACCCGGCTATTCAATAGATCATGTTAACCCCGCAGGGTGTACTTCTTCACACTCTCTCGCCACTTACCGCCATGTACACGTGTATCTCGGCAACCTTCAAGGAGAAGCTTGGCGAGGAGTCGGCCACCACCTAACTAACCACACAAGACTCTAGTCCGTGTTTATCGCCTATTCGGTTCCATCCGCAAGGAGATCCGCCGGGTGTCGCCACGGCCCCAAATGATGTGAGCAGGTTCCCAAGCCCACCATTCGGTGCCACTTGGTACACCGTACATCTGTGCCTAGTCTCCGTCTCTAAGCCCACCTGGCCGGGTGCCACTTGGTAGACTACTAACACTACCTACAAACACCAGAGACTAATTGCAACTCCTAGACAGAGATCAAGTTGGTTAATAAGTCAAGAGGGGCACTTAATCATTCCAATGTGTGGTAGTAGCTAGTCATTGGACAACATACATAGAACTCAGTGCTTAAGGATGGTTCGAGTGAGCCAACCCACCAACGTATCTATAATTTTTGATTGCTCCATGCTATATTATCTACTATTTTGGGCAATATTGGGCTTTATTATCCACTTCTATATTATTTTTGGGACTTACCTATTAACCGGAGGCCCAGCCCAGATTTGTTGTTTTATGTTTATTTTAGTGTTTCGAGGAAAAGGAATATCAGACGGAGTCAAAACGGAACGAAATCAACTGGAGAAGTTATTTTTGGAAGGAAAGCCACCGGATAGACTTGGACTCTACGTCAGAAGAGACGAGAGCTGGTCACGAGGGTGGGGGGCGTGCCCACCCCCCTAGGGCGCGCCCCCCTGCCTCGTGGGGCCCCCGAAGCTCCACCTACGTACCCCTTGCACTACAAAAAAAAGACACATTCGTGACATTTTGGGCCGAACGAATTTTTTTTCTGTCATACATATGACACTTCTATGACGATAATTGTGACAAAACCCGGTATCATCATAGATGTGGTGGCCTCCTACTTCTATGACAAAAAATCATGACAGAAAATGGGCTTTTCGTCCTGGGCAGGCTGGAGACGCAGCTGCATGACATTCTTTGGGCCGTCCATGATGGAAAAAACCGTGGTAGAAGCGAGGGGGAGGAAAATTTCGGGGAGTTGTCGGTTACGGTGCAAGGTCGGGGATGGAGCGATGCGTGTTTCTCTCGTACGTACGCGCGTGTGTGCGAGGCGTTGGCTCTAACTAAAGCCGAGCGAGGCGTTGGGCTCTAACTGAACCCGAGTGATTGCACTGCAGGCTACACGTTACTGAACCCGAGGAATCGATCGATGGCTGTTAACTGAACCCGATGGAGCGATTCTTCGCTATCGCCGCTAATCAAGCCGATCGACCGGATGAACACCGAGTTGTGGGGGGGGGGTTTGATGAATAAAGGAGCGGTGGCGTTGCCTCTGGATGAACAGGAACCCGTGGTGTGGAGGGCTGGATGAACAGTAGATGGTGGAGGGGTGGCCGTGGAGGGGTGGTTGAACAGGACCCCGTGGTGTGGAGAGCTGGATGAACAGTAGACGATGGAGGGGTGGCCGTGGAGGGGTGGTTGTACAGTAGCCGGTGGAGTAGCGCGCGGTGGAGGCTGGATGAACAGGAGCTCGTGGATGCTGGAGGAGGTCGACGGTAGCCCGTGGAGGCTGGAGGAGGTCGACGGTGGAGATGAACAGTATCCCGTGGAGTCCCGTTTTGTGGTATGCCACACCCTCCTGCTTTCGACCAGAAGCGCCCAACACAAGTCCGTTTGGTCTGTTTGGCGGTACGCCACACCCTCCCGGCGAACATGACCCCATTTCACCGTAGCACTCCAACACAAGTCCGTTTGGCCCGCTTTTGCGGTACGCCACACCCTCCCGATCAACAGACCCGGTTTCGACCGTAGGAGGTCTGTTTCTCCGCTTTGCGGACGCCACGCCCCTCCCGATCAACAGAACCTGCTTTAACGTGGCTACCAAACAAGGCCGTTTCTTCCACAGCGCTATGCCAAGCCTCGCTTCCATCGCCTGCTCCGCCCAAGCCTCCCGATGAACACGACCAGCATTCCGCTCCGACCCAGCCCGCTGGCTCCCCTATGAGCACGACGACGATGGTAAGCCCGTTCCGACCCAGCCATGTACGTATGCGCGATAGGCATTAGAGACCCTGCCCGTATGTACGACGCGGGTCAGATTTTCTTTCTTGCACCTCGCCACCAGACGACGCACGTACATGCTACATGCGCGCTTACTACTATTATACGCGCGCCTCTACATCTACGACACGCGCGCGCTCTACATCGACCAAGATGTACGCATAACGTCGCGACCGAATGACAACGCCACGCACGCTTCGACCAGGTGGGTCCCGACTGTCAGGCACTTCCTTGCGTGCGAAGATGTAGCTGGTGGGTCCCAGCAGTCAGGGGGGTGAATCGTTTTTTTTCGGACGCACTTCCTTGCGTGCGAAGATGTAGCTGGTGGGTCCCAGCAGTCAGGGGGCGAATCATTTTTTCGCGAAATATGGTGGCCCGTCCGGTGGGTCCCTCGCCGTCGTGGAGGAATCATTATTTTGCGCTGTAATAAGGAGGCACTTCTTGCGGCGGTCGTGGACCCACCTGTCGCTCTCCACGCATACCCACGTCCGATGGAAGTCGTTCCTTGACCACGTTGACCACGCCGCGCCGAGAGCACCACGGCGGTGGATGACAACGAGGCCTAGGAAGGGGACGACTCGGAGCCGGGGAAGATACAACAGTGGATGCCCCCGCGAAGAGGAGTACAAGGATTCACTGGTTCGGCTGCGGTGTGAGGCTGCTGCCGCCGCAGAATAACAGTGGGTGTGGGTGAGTAGAGGGATGGCTTGGACAGCGGTGGGAGTAGTAGGGGCCAGTGAGGCCTCCGCGGCATCACAGCCGGCCACGGGAGGCAGGAGCACGCGACACGACCGGCGCTGGTTTGGGCGGCTGGAGCAAGAAGACCAGAGGTTGAAGAAGCACTACGGCCGTTGGATGAACATCGTACAGTAACAGGAGCTAGATTCGTTCATATTGACTAAGTTGACAAAGCCCTCCGTCCCCGTCAACATGGTAGGCCCACAAGTCAGCCTCCCACTATGCTGGGTTCCAGCTAGCAGGGGGAGTATTCTTTTTTTTGTGCGTAATAAGGAGGCACTTCCTTGCATGCGAAGATAGCTGGTGGGTCCGACATGTCAGCTGGGGGCACGTTTTTTTCGTGAAATACAGAGGCCCTTCCGGTGGGTCCCAGAAGTGAGGTGGAGGAATAATTATTTTGCGCGTAATAAGGAGGCACTTCCTTGCTGCGGCCGTGGACCCAGTTGTTAGCCTCTCCACGTACAGTCCACGTCTGATGGAAGCCGTTCCTTGACCACGTTGACCACGCGGCGCCGAGAGCTCTAGGGCGGTGGACGACGGCGAGTCCTAGGAAGGGAACGACATGGAGGCAGGGAAGACTCGGCAGTTGTTTCCCACGCGGAGGTGAGTACGACTGTACGAGGGTTTACTGGTTCGTCTGCCCTTGCCGGAGAATAACAGCAGGTATGGCCGTGTGGGTGAGTAGAGGGATGGCTAGGCCAGCGATGGGAGTACGGTGGGGCGGTGAGGCCTGCACGGCAGCACAGCCGGCCGCGGGGAGGAGGGAGCAGGCAGTCCCGCCGGCGCTTGTTTGAGCGGCTGGAGCAGGAAGAGAAGAGATTGAAGAAGGACGACGCTCGTTGGATGGACATCGTACGGTCAATGGTGCTAGAATCGTTCATATTGACTAAGTTGACAAAGCCCTCTGTCCCAGTCAACTTAGTAGTCCCACAAGTCAGCCTCCCACCATGGTGGGTCCCAGCTAGCAGGGGAAGTATTCATTTTTCTGTGCGTAATAAGAAGGCACTTCCATGGGTCCGAGCTGACAGCGGGGGGAATGTTTTTTCACGAAATACGGTGGTCCGTCCGGTGGGTCCCAGCAGTCAGGGGCAAACATTTTTTCGCGAAATACGGTGGCCCATCCGGTGGGTCACAGCAGTCAGGGGGGAAACGTTTTTTCCGCGAAATACTGGTGGCCCGTCCGGTGGGTCCCTGCTGTCAGGTGGAGGAATAATTATTTTGTGCGTAATAAGGAGGCACTTCCTTGCGGCTGCCGTGGACCCACCTGTCGCCTCTCCACGACAAGATCGTTCGATGGAAGTCGGTCGTTGACCACATTGACCACGCCGCGCCGAGAGCACCAGGGCGGTGGACGACGACGAGGCCTAGGAAGGGAACGACGCGAAGCCGGGGAAGATGCGGCAGTGGATGCCCACGCGGAAAGGAGTACAAGGGTTCACTGGTTCGGCTGCGGTGTGAGGCTGCCATCGCCGCAGAATAACAGGGGGAGTGGGTGAGTGGAGGGATGGCCTCGCCAGCGGTGGGAGTAGTATGGGGACGGTGAGGCCTCCGCGGCAGCACAGCCGACAACGGGAGGCAGGAGCATGCGGCACGACCGGCGCTGCTTTGGGCGGCTGGGGCAAGAAGACCAGAGGTTGAACAAGCACTATGACCGTTGGATGGACATCGTTGACCACGCCGCGCTGAGAGCACCAGGGCGGTG
This sequence comes from Aegilops speltoides, assembly GCA_021437245.1. Lineage (NCBI taxonomy): Eukaryota > Viridiplantae > Streptophyta > Magnoliopsida > Poales > Poaceae > Aegilops > Aegilops speltoides. The sequence goes on from CM038142.1 coordinate 52,480,476, forward strand.
GACGACGGCGAGGTCTATGAAGGGAACGACAGGGAGCCGGCAAAGACACGACAGTGGCTGCCCACGCGGTGGAGAGTACGAGGGTTGACTGGTTCAGCTGCCGTCGCCGGCAAATAACAGGAGGTGTGGGTTAGTAGAGGGATAGATAGGTGCCAGGAGGCAGGAGCGGGTGGTTCCGACGGCGCTGGTTTGGGCGGCTGGGGCAGGAAGATCAGAGATTGAAGAAGCACGATTACCGCTAGATTGACATCTAACGGTCTGACGTAGGTAGAGTCGATTGTTGACTAAGTTTCTTTTTTAAGAAACCTTGTGTACGCATGAACTTAGTAGGCCCACAAGTCAGCCTCCAAATCTGTGGCAGACAACATAAAGCCCATTTGCTATTTTTTACAATTTGCAGCCCATTTGCTATTTTTTATAATTTGCAGCCCATTTGCTAATTCTTAAGTAATTTATTACAGCCCATTTTCTGCCCAGGACCACGGTCAAAAAGTTCAACCTTATTTTGCATATTTCGGTGGAGTCCAAACTGTTGTAATCCCGAAATGATAAACATTTTTTTAAGAACTTATTGATTTGCCAAAAAAATCGTTTTGTTTTTGTAAGAAAATAAGACGTGGGACAATTGAGTTGGTATAAGGGAAAAGCAGTGGTAAAAAAACAGCGTTGGGTGGGAAAAAACAAAAAAAATAAGGATGTAAATATGAAAAGGGAATTTTATGTGTTTTCAATATAATGATATGTGTGTATGAACTAGTAAAACTATAGGTAGAGATTAGAAAACGGATGTAGGACATGTGTTTCAAGAGGAAAATAGAACTGGGCTGTGTGTTTGATTCAGTAACAAAACTGCATGCGGATGTTGTAAGACAAAATATAACTAACGCTGGCGGGCCAGAGGCCAGTAGATACCTGCTGGATCTTTGTGCCCCATTGTCGTCATGGGCTGGGCCTGTTAAAAACAAAACCAACCCTGGTCAGTCTACAACCCAGTTGAAACTTGCTCGACCTGAAAAAACAATATACGTGCTCAATAAACGAGAGAATTCTGCAAGCACAGACTGCTAATTGGGACGCAGCATGGATATTGTTTTTTTATCATGATAATAAGTGCATGCACTTGTTTCGAAAAAACTATAGAACTGGGAATTCGAACGGCGGGTGCTTATGCTACCCATCAAATAAAAATCAGGTGCCTGAGAATTCGTTTCGAAACAAATGATTCAGCTTTATATCCACGTCGACCCTTGGCATGATGGTTGGAAGCAAATGCAAGTTCATACCAAAAGATCGTTAACAACAATACCAACTTGCGGACGACAAGGTAGTACAACTACCAATACCAAACTACTCCTGGCCCTAGTGTTCGTCTGGTAGAAAATCTTGCAGAGGACCAGCTGCCGCTCCTTCTCTTGCTCCAGGTCCCCGATGTCGTACTGGTGCATCACCTAGTTGGTCCTCTGCTGGTCTAAGTTCTTGTTGGTGTGCAGCACCAGAACTTTTTTTGCTGCCCGTCTGCCGGCCGTTGACCATCACAGGCAAGGTATTGCCGGTCTTGTGCCACATCGCGTGTGTGCCGCACTCCGACTATATCTTGCGACGCGTCCACGCGCCCCTTTTGAACGCCTCGAATTATACCGAAGAAATGCTTGCTTAGGCCACTCAAGGTGATACCCGCAGATTGTGGAATACAGGTTTTAGTGTACCTAGTTGGCATTTTCATAACATCTTTGGCATGTTGCGCTACTTGTTTCACTTTTTATTAACTGTCAAATTGTAATTGTTTCACCAGTCTGCGCTAAAAAGAAAAATAGAGCTATAAACAAAGGAATATGTTTTTGCAAGTAGACGGCCGATTGGTGTCTTACCACGAAGTTTCTCAAAGTTGGGTGTAGCATATGCCATGCTCATTGCCGATGGTTGGTATGAACAAATCGATGAGAGACTGAAATTCGCTACCGTCAACACTCCCTTTGGCCTCAAGGTGCTCGATCAGCTCTCGATCCATGGGATTGAACTTGACGCAAGCCGACAAAGACCGCCAATCCTTCTTCGACTTGCATCGGTAATTCCAGTTATATGGTACTCAATGTATGACCAATCGATCGTTTTAAGTGAATGATGAAAGATTTCGACGAGTAAAACTCACGCTTCTTCGACGCTTGTACGAGAGTAATTGCCATGCCGCTTTGCAAGGGCGCTTGTAAAACTCTAAACTCTATTCTCCTCTTATTTAATGGATGCGCAAATCTTTTGCCTCCGTTTCAAAAAAGATTTCGATGATAAGTGGTACTCCAAATCTGAAGTCCGAATACCCGAACACGCCGGGATTCTTGTGTCACCTCACATGCAGCGGTTGTCACGCCAATTCAATGTGTGGACATGATGAATAATTTGACCCACGATACTAGTATCTGCTCATCGTACTACTTACTAGTCGTATTTAGTGTCACAATTTATACATAGGTTTAACTAACAAGTACGCACTTGAAGCCTAACTGATATATATGTATATATATGGCTTATGCACAACATCTCCATCATCATTATCAGTACATCTTACACAGGTGAGTTAGGATGCACTTGATCCCAGGAAGGTATCTATCCTTCAAACCAGAGGAGTGCTTCAAACTAACAACAAGACATAATATCCAACAAAAGAGGGTCGTACTACAGCAGCAGAATACATCGCCGCCTAGATATCGCACGAATCAAGTTGTGCATATTTGCTGTTGGCATGAACCACATCACCGCATGTCGGGTTTGCAAAACCATCCATCGCATGGAAGCTTGATGCCTTTCACACATCAAGATTACCCGCAACAAGCTGTGTCGATTTAATCTCTCGGATATGGTGATTCATGAAACCCATGGTATGATGTGTAAACACAGCCCCTCGCGAATGGAAGTTGTGATAGCACAAGAATCATCGCCGGTGATATGATCGATGATTGGTTGGATGATCGGATAATTGAGCTCGCGGAACAAGGAGTGGTTGCCGAGGTTGTAAATCCGCCTCCAGCTTGAATACGCCGCCCAACGGAGCTGGGATCTTTCTCAACACGGCAGCCATAGCCATCAATGTCACGAACGCCCCACGCATTGTACTGCATGTGGTTTGATGTAATGTTTGGTCAATTTGTTATGTGCGAATGAGCATCAAATGACCGCCGTCAGCTGAACGAGCGATAAACCAGCACCCATCGGCTGGTATGATTCCGTGTCCCGAATCATGAAGGCCGCGATTCGTCTCTGCAACAATTCAAATTGGAGACCAAAAGGACAAAAATAAACAATCATGTTCAGAGTATGTGTGGAATTAAGATTATTATAACAGTGACACATATCATAGACAGAGAATTGCAATGCCGTGGTCAAAATCATACCCCAAGTTAATAAAAATAAGCCAATGGCTTTCATATTCTAGCAACATGTCATGGTTCAAACATCATGTAACAATGAGAGGAAAACAGCTATGACAGCGCCTACTCATATTCTACCATAGAACTTACTACTACTATTCTCATATCAACTCTAAGCAATAACATGCATTGTTATAAAAATCTAGTAAACGAGAGTAACATATAGCAATCATGATGTTATGCTCATAATATGTATTCTAACAATCATTAGATGCCAATTGTTCTCATATCAACTCTAACAATAACATGTGTGGTCATAAAAATCTAGGAAATGAGAGGAACATATAGCAATGATGTGGCTATAGACATGCTATGCATTCTAAATTTGTAACAAATGAACTGGCAGTCATATTCATAAGGTAAAGATGAGATGAGATAGAACAATTACACGACGATAGATTCCACTAGTATAGGCAGCCAATGTAAGGCCGATCACAGTAAACGATGCCATTGTGCACTATAGCATCGTATGTAAATGTTCCCTCAATAGGATTGATGATGAGCCATAACCATGTATGGCGACCGGATTCCAAATAGACTAATCCCATGTTGAACAAGGCAATGAGCTTGTAATCCATGTAGTCTTCTAATGGTGTGGGCACTTCGCAGACACAACTTTCGCAAAATGAGGTCGAGCCAAAAGCTTGACGCGCCTCGCGCGTAGTACGCAGGAGTGTTGGCGGGTCGCGAGGCTCGATGTCGGCGGTATCCAATGATGGAAGGGTGATCTCGCTGGGTGTAGATATCCACGAGACGCCACGGACTACCGTGTGGTGGATGAGGACGATCAGTTGGCCTTCATGCCCACCCAAGAGTGGTCGCGATGAAGGACAGGTGGACGGTAGTGGTAGCATGTCGAGGGGCACCACGGCAACCTCCGTAGGATCGCAAGTCGGTGTCCGGGCCACCGCGAGGATCGGGCATCGACAAGGTGGTGTCCTTAAAAGAGCCGCCGGTTGCGCAACAGTAGACGATACAAAGACATCGAGCATGCGCCGCATTTAACGGTGCTGAGTATGTCCATACGACTACAGATCTGCTCCAAGAGAACATCGGGAGGGAATTCCAATCGCGCTCTGCGTGTCACCGGTTCTCGCCATTAGGGTTTTCGCTGCTGCGAGCCAGCGGGGAAGTGGATTCGGGCGGGCGAGCGAAGAAGCTTCTCCTCGTGTGGCCGAGCAATGAGCGGGGGGATATGGTACGCGCGAGCTACCAAGGAAGATGGTGCGGGAGGGCGAGCAGTGAGCGGGGGTAAATGGTGTGCGGCCGACGATGGGGAAGAGAGGAGGAAGAAGAAGAGAGGAGGAAGAAGAGTGGAAGACGGGGAAGAAAGTGCATTAAATCTCAATTCTACTAGTACTACCACCAGGATATAGGCACCGTCCTCCGGAGTGTAAATAGTTACACCGATGACATATGGGTCTACCAAAAGAGGGCCCATATGTCAGTTAATGGAGGACACACGTGCATAGGCGTATTTGCGGAAGCGTGCTCTGCTGGCAAACATGATGGCAGTACTGGGTAAGGCTGATTTAGTAACACCAACACGCTGGTTTAGCTTATTAATTACGTGTCCCATCTGCTGCAGCGTGTATTGTCACTTCACTGCGAAGACTAGTTGAATAGTTCTCTCTGACCGAGATGGGGAATGATGGATTGCGAGGATTACCTTTCTACAGTATCCCTATGCCACTACGCTCACGTCACTCATTTTGCTCCGTACCTAGTCACTTGTTGAAATCTATAGAAAGACAAATACTCCGTATTTGGGAATAGAGGGAGGCTTTTACTCTGTACTGGAGTATTTGGGAACAGAGGGAGTATCACCATATGGAAGGAACAGAGGAAGTTTGAAATATGAACATGTCAATGGGAGGGAGTAAGCCCCATGCATGCATGCATGCAACATGCAACACTCACATGTACTCCACATGGACGCACGCAACACTCACGCACCCATGCGGTACACAGCACACGACGCAACACACACGCTCACGCTCAAGTGCTCAACCTACTCCCTACGTCCGTGAAAGACTATACATTTAGAGATTTACACATTGACCAGGGTATAATTAATGCCCAAAAGTAGTAGACTTATGTGTGCATGCGACCATTGAGATAAGAAAATTAAATGAAGGCCGTTGCATGATGTAATTAAGGATAGACATGTAGCCTATACCTACAGCACAAGTTGGTGCATTACTAAATCAATATCGATTTAGATTAAAGGCTAAATGCATTGGAAGTGTAGATGTACATCATGTACTACTACACTCTTTGTTTTATAGCCGATGTACACTCTTTGTTGGAAGGCTGAGGGAGGACACATGCATGCACTCACATACACAGCCAGGGCGGTTCGGGCGCAAGAGTTGGACTCGTGTGGCGCTGCACAGAAGTTTTGTTTAACTGATTTCTTTGTTCGCCAACCCATGTGTGGGACCCGTAAACCAGGTGACAATTTAACCAGACAACAAAGTGCCACGTCGACTATGTGGCCGGTCAGTAGGTTGCAATACGGTGCTCTATGATGAGCTAGTGATCGTATAATCGACGCAAAACTATATATAGTGACCGTAAAGAGCGTATTGTTACATACGTTGACCGCCAGTGTATTTTTCTCATTTCAAATTAAGCCATATTAATCGGAAAGGGCAAAGTATGGACCACTACTAGTACTAGTACTGCTTTGATGTGTCCCGTCAACTCACCGAACGAGGAGAAGCTTGCTTACTATGCCTCTCCCTCGCCCACGCGCACGGTGGTTCGTAGGACGAGGAGAGGGTTTTGACTACAGCGCCCTCTCCCTCTTCTTCTCCCTCACCCTCGCCCTTGCCCTCGCGGTGGACGTGCAGCAGTTCAATCGGTGTCAGATTGCCAGACGCATATTGTACTGTAGTATCCTCATTGTTGGACCTTCCGAAGAGGCGAAGAGGCAAGTGCAAGGTTCACACGAGTACGAACTATTGAACCTCCCGAAGAGGCAAAGAGCCAAGCGCAAGGTTTTATAGGAGTTGTCGTCCTAGTAGGAGTGTACTACAACTATAGCGAACGATGCTACTGTATGATGCCGCCACATCACGTATATCCAAAGTTGTGCCACCTTTTTTCTCAAAGAGCGTGTTGGAGCCCGTGCAACAACCACACAAGTTGCACGTACACATAACACATTTACTAGTAATAAATTCTAAAGGACAAATGCCAGTATGCCACACAAGTTCATCTCCAATTCATGTGATAAATTTGTGCACGACTAGTCTACATATATTCACAGCGCTACGTTCACAATTACCGTACTCCACTTACACGTTATAGATGGGCTACATGCATGTCCTCCTCCAGGTTCCAGTCCCAGGTGTTCTTCATGGATGGCACGATCCATAGCGGTGGGCAACGGGAATCATTGTCACAGCTTTCTAGTCCGGTTCCACACGATGGAGACTCATCCAAGCTGAAGCGGCATAAATCAGGGGTAGTGTGTCCTAGCATGTCATTCATCCGGCGGTGCGCAATGAAGACACAACCATGCTTCATGAACGGCAGGCCTTCCATGTCGTGCACGGAAGGTGGCATCCGCTTCACAATGGGGTAGCTGTCCCCGATGAAAAGTGAGTACTCTCCAAGAGTGTTCCTCGGCACCCACGTAGCATCACGGGGGTCGAACTCGGCGTCGTTCATCTGGTACACGCGGCATCCCAGATCTGTACACATGGTGATGTACATAGTCAAGGTCCATGCATAATAATGTTGTGCTCAAATATGGAGGTCGAGAATACTGCAGACAAATAGTACTACTCCGTATAGAGGAAGTAAAATAACCGGCTTATTATATATAGCCACTCTTGGCTACATGGATGAGATAGTAAGACATGGAAAAACAAAAATGGTGGCAGCTAGTGGGTTCAAGTCTTCAAGGGCCCAGCTAGCTATACGCGTCCTCCAAGGTAAAAAGTACTCCTACTAGTAGTACTAAGTATACTACTAGTAGAACAATGAAAGAGAAGGCGAGAGGGTTAAAAAATGGAATACCTGGGTAGATGGTGACAGTCCGATCGTGGTAGATTGTCTGACCATGTTGCACATCAGTGGTACCATGGGTAACGACTACTAAGATAGTTGATCCCAATATGCCAAAGTCAGCTACAAGGTTCCAGGTTAGACCGAATTGCGGATGCAAATGCACATCCAGGATCGGCGATCTTATTTTGATCGGGGGATGACTGGTCCCTGCAAAATAATGGAGTACCGTTAGGGATGCAAATGATGGTTTGTGCATTCCGTTTGTAATCTCCCGTACCGTAGGATGGCAACCAGATGAAACAAGTACCCTGGCTTGTCACCGCGAAGATGCGGCCTAGATGACGCATGGCATCTTCGAACGTGTAGGGGTACAAATCTGACGCCGCCAACATGCGCTAGCCTCTGCCGTTACTGCGTCTTGCATTAATGGCAATCCTTATGTCGAACACCACGATGAGATAGTAATCGTTGTAGCCGCGTTGCTTTGTTGGTGGGTCCGCAATTGCTATCTCCTTCAATCTCATGTAGGCATCATCATACGTATTCAAGCCCAGCCAGTCCGGAAGGCCGATCCCAATGGTGGAGAAGGGGTCTACCGGAACGGCCGCACTGCTGTGGATGTTGTGCAAAATGATGGTGGTATCAGACCGGAGGTATGCAAGCCAATCTTTGTTGGCACCGACCTAGACCTATATATAAGACGGTGGGCAGCGGAGAAATTACAGGATGGAAATGGAATAACTAAGTACTACATGATCAAACTCCATTACTGACCTACTCATCGGACAAAATCCGACTACCTCTCAACGTCGGCAAATCTATCGGAGTCAACGTGCAACCATGGCCAGGGAGCGGTGGACTGTTCGAAGGATTGTCCCATAGAAGAACCTTCTCCTCGAGGACACATGGAAGACCAACAAGCATGGCCTTTTCCCAAACCTATTTAAGCAGCGTCTTGAAAAAGTTGGTGCAGGAAGCACCGAGTCTTGCGGCGGTGAGGACGTCGGAGCGGCGTGCGATTTCTCCCAGAGGGTCGTCGTCTAAGGTCTCCCATCCCCGACGAGGAGGAGAACCACCTGGCGAATCCATGGGAGCAGCGACGAACTGCCTTCTCTTCGGGGGGAGGGGAACTGGCGAGGAGGAGATAAGAGCGTAGTAACCGCAGGGCCTCATCCCTTCCAACTGTAGATCGTTCCTCAGAGAAGGGGTGAGGCTATTATTTACTACTAGTACTAGCATTATGGAATGTTATGGGATTACATTATACTGTAAATAATAGCACTAGTAAGAAATTTTTGGCACTAGGTAGTAGTTTTTGGCGTGGATTAAGAAATTTTGGGTATGTTTTTGCCATTTTTGTACACGCCAACTAGTGTCAAAAACGCCTTACATTATGTGACAGAGGAGTACGATTGCATCAGAAAGCAAAGATTAGTACTACTTTTCTCAACTACGAGTCGGTCGCGATGTAATTGTACTTCTAGTCTAGTCTAGTCTAGTATAGTGCACCAGTTTTGAACTCTTGAATCTCAGGGCCAACGAGCTACAGTTGGAAGTGAAGGGTACTACTGTTCTCTAGAACCATCACTGTACTATCAATGCAGGGGAAGTACACCTGCGTAGTGGCCAAGTGGGTACCCTCGGTGCTATATTCAGCCGCTCCTCTCACGTAGGAGTAGCTAGCCTACTCAGCCGCTCCTCTCACGCACACACTAGCAGCCTGTTTATCAGCAACGGTTACTACGGTCTGCGGGGGCAGAACATTTGAGTTATTTGATACAGCGAGACTAGGCTTTTCGCTTCCATTTGTGGAGGTGTAATGGATCTCGTCGAACTTTGTTAGTAGTTCCTTCTTTATGAATGATATGAAGCAAAGATTTTGCCTCCGTTTCAAAAAAACACGTCAAGAGGAATTTCTTTTATAGTAGAGCCGATAATGGAGTGAAGTCCATGCGTGCAACGCCACAAGCTACAGAGTACTAGTAGTACAACACTTTACATAGAGTACAGAGCCATATTGCACAGTTCCCAATGCCCTGCCAGGCTTTTCCGGCTCCTCGGGCTTAATTGGGAGGCGCTAGTTTAAATATGCTACTACTAGCTGATGGGGAAGCTGCAAGCGAGGTGCGGCTAGGGTGAGCACGCGAGGCACGGGATGCTGGGAAGGAAAACCCGTTCACGTGGCTAGGCTGTCCAGTGGCCCCAGATTGTGGGGCCGCACGTCCGTTTGACTTCAAAACTCAAACTACCCGTGTAAAATATTGGCTCGCAGTGAAGTGTAGTACTAGTACTATTTTTTTTAAAGTCCGCCGTGCGTTCGGCCGGGATCGAACGCACAAAACGAGGTATACACTCCCGCGACCACTAGTAGTATTCATTGGAGTACAACGCAACCGAGAATCGCCTTTTGTCGCTAGTAGTACGTACATTGTTCCTTACAAGAAACCCCTAATAATGCAAGAAACCACTAAAATGCCAAGAAACTACTACCACTTGCATACGTGGCAAACTTAAGATAAGACTACCTTATCAACCATTGTACATGCTCTTACCAACCAAAATCCTCGAGTGACCTCCTACCTCCGGCCTATCCACCTAGTCATCCTCGGCCATGGGACGCAGCTCCCGCCGCAGGCAGAAGGCGAGGTCAAAATTGCCGGCGGTGCGGAGCCCATGTTGCGGCAGCCCGAATGTCAGCTCCATCCGGCGCTCGCGGCCGCTAGCTAGCCAAGATAGCTCCGTCCAGCTGCTTGTCTGCAAGGTTTGCTAGCTAGATTGGCACGGCAGCGCAGTGGCTTGCTCGCGTGCACCGCACTCAGGCCAGCCATCTGGCTCGAGCGAAGGCCAGCGCGGCGGCTTGCTCACTCGTGAGTCACACTCGGCCAGCTCGCCAAGCCGCAAGGAGGCTGGCCAAGGCGTCCGCGTCCGTCCGGCGGAGCGGCGGCCAACTCGCCATCACCGGCGCCACCGACGAACATGCATCAGTACTGTTTGAAGTAATGTTCAGGAAAAATAATGATTTGAGGGGGAATAACAGGATAGAAGGTCAGATGTGGGTCCCTCGTGTCAATGGTCAAACAAAATGTGTTGGTTTAAGCTGCCTCGTTAGCACGGACATGTGGGCCAACCCAGTCATAAATGGGTTTAAACGAACCTAATCGGTAGGAGTACTAGGTAGTACTACCTCTCTCTCAGTTTACACGGCGTGCGCGTACCCCTAGGTCGTCAATTTGACCAACCTAATACAAGTCATATATTACAAAAAATATACCAACATAAACTATGGAGTTTCTACTTTCAAAAGGTATAATTTTTGTGCTATATAGTTTATATTAGGGTGATAAAATTGACAACCTAGGTATACGCGCAAGACTTGTAAACTGAAACGGAGGTAGTAGTAGTTTTTGGCGTGGATTAAGAAATTTTGGGTATGTTTTTGCTATTTTTTGTACAATAGATTCTTCCTAGGGCTGGTTGAAAGTGGTAGTTTTTTGTTAAATACTCTACATATTGTAAGTAGGAGTGAAATTTAAGCTTTGGAAGCCAATAAGCAAGGCTAGTTACATAGTGCATATGTGTACATGATTGAAAGTAAATATCAACCATGAGTGACTAATATCTTGATGGAAAAGTCAAAACTATGGAATACTAGAAAAAAATACATGGCTGGAAATACTAGCAATGTTCATGTCCGTTGCAACGAATCATAATTAGAATAATACTTATTCACAAACTTGGTACAAAACACCCTAATTTTGATATACATATGTATATTATGTTTCAATTATAATATATTCCTTGGGCTGTTTTGGTGAGGTCAGGGAGGGATGTGGTTGGTTTGAAGATACTAATTATGGGTTTTTCTGCAAATTGGTAGACAAGTGGGATGTTGGTGAGAAAAGGCAACAACTTACCTCACAATCGTTAGATGTAGATCTAATGGTCGAAATGACGGATGGCGGACACACCAAAGATCACCAACTTAGTCTTGTGTAGGAGTACTAGCAAGATCCGTGCATTTGGAACATCAAGATGCATTTTTTATAAAAACACTTGTTGTGATTGACCCTTGCGGGAGTAATCCCATGTGTAAAAACTAATGATATCTCGAGAAATATGAGATATGGTGAAGAGGAGTTGGGTGTGGTGGGGATTGGTGTTCAGACTGAGCGGAGGCATGGGGATTGACGACGCCGGCAGCGGCCACTAGGCCAATTTGTTCCAGTGGCTTCCTTTCTTAATTGCAACAATGAGGTTTGTTGGAGATAAGGATGAACGAGGGAAGGCCTTGTCTACAAATGTGGAGAGGGGTGCGGGTATCTTTTAATTTAATTTCCATCCGTCAGATATTGATCAGACGGTCTATATTGAAAGATGGCACATGTACCATCATCACCAACTCGGTTTTTTATAAAAGAAGAAATATAAGTATGGAGATACAAACGTATTATCGATACTTGCTTCCATAAACTAGCATCTACATTCTATTCAGCGCCTCAGCATGTGGGGCCTTAGCAAAATGACTTCTCGACTGTGTAAAACAAAGATTTTCCCGTCGCCGACAAGGAGGGGGTGACGGCGGCGCGCTTTTTGGCTTGCTCTAGTCCTAGTAGTCATACTAGGTGGTCTAAGCACGTGTAGATTTATTCTTTTTCATGTCTCGTGTTCGCCGTACTGCCATGACTGTTGATGAGTAGACGGTAAGTTATTCACAGAGAAACCCTTGTTGAGCGTGTTTGCGAGAGAGATAGATAGATAGAGAGAGAGAGAGAGAGCGTGTGCGATATGTTAGAGACTGAGGCAATGATAACAGATTCTTTGTGTCTATGTGTGTGGATGATAGAGAGAGACATGTACATGGGGCTTTGTGTTGTGCAACGTGGAGACACATATACATAATTAGAGAGTGAGTGTGTGAGATAAACATGCGGACATGGGGAGAGATGAGGATCTAGATAAATGGGTGTTTGTGCATGGCTGTGTGTGTTTCTGCACGCGTTTGTGTGTGACAGGGAGAGAGTGTATGTGGAGTAGAGAGACCACTGATGATGTAAACCTAGTATAAGGGAAGGGGGAATGGTGTGACATGTGTAGTAGCGAGATAGCACGGGTGCGGGCGGGGGGAGCAGACTATTTGGAAGAGACATCGAGTGTGTGTGTGGGAGAGGGGTGTGTGTGTGTGTGTGTGTGTGTGTGAGAGAGAGAGAGAGAGAGAGAGAGAGGGGTGAGAGGGGTCGTTTGTGGCGTATAGATAGGGAGACAATGTTGACGTTTTCCGAAATTGGCCTATGAACGGAGACGCAGGGGAAGCAAGTCATCGTGTCTGTGATAGGGACTTCATGAGAGATCTAGAATAGATGGTGTAGAGAACAATGTGCGAAATCGAGAACGATTATACATTAGGGAGCTATGCAAAGAGTCAAGAAATATATGTATACAGGGAAGGAGCTGGGGCGGGTCCGCATGTGGGAGAGATAGAAAGAGGAGAGTGGTGCACAAGGAGACAAAGTGTGCTTGTTTGCAGTGGGAGTCGTGTGTGAGGTGAGTGCGCGAGAACCACATACTAGGGAGATAGACGTTTGGGGGCGACGTTTTGTGTGTATGGGAAATATACACTCTACATAGTGCGTGTGCTTGGGTAAGAGAGATAGCGGGAGACCTAGGGAGTGAGGGAAGAGATGTGTGCATGCCCGGGAGACAAAGTGATAGAGACCTATGTTGGGGTCCGGACTTTACAAGAGAGATGGGTGTTAATGTGCTTGTGTGTTGGTGTCTGGGGGAGAGAACGACTTCTCTATGTGTGTGTGTGTGGTGGTGGTGGGGGGGGTGAATTCAGATAAAGAGTGAAGTGTCTATATTTGAGGGACTTTAGCGTAATTGAGATATTGTGCACTCATGGTTGATCAATTTGTTTCACAGTTTGTACTATGAGATAACGATACTTTTGAACATGCGTGATATACCTTGATGTACCAGAATTACAAACCTACGATTCGAATTTTGGAATCCGACTCCATCATTAGCTTTTGTAATTCATTTAAACAGAGGTACATTTTTTAAGCCGAAATTTCGTGATTTCAAATTCATATATCAAACCTAGAGATATACACATACGGGCATGTTCAAACTTTATAATCATTCACTTTATTCATACACATACACATTTTTGCTTTTGTCATCATATTTTGGATAAACACATTTGGAATTTCATTTGAATTGGACCGTATGATGTTATTTGCTTGTAGTAGCTCAATGATCCATATTTGAATTGAAAGGACAATCTAAGTTTCGAGTTGGAGACATGGATTTTCAAAACTTGCACATTTTTTTTGCGTGCAAAACAAACAAATTGTCGGCCATGATATCATAGTCGGTCGTACGAGAGCAGAATACTTATAATTTTAGGCGCCAAAAGCTTTCAAACTTCCCGCTCACATCGAAATATCACGCACCCGAAAGTTTAGCCCTACGATATTCCTGTTTTACCCCTGCCACATGAATGGAAAAGGGCTGCTTTGGTAACTCCATTGTTTTCCCCTCTTTGCCCCCAACATTCTTCCCCAGAGCCCCTCCCCTTCCCCTCCCCGACCCCTCCCCCCAACCACGGCAAGCCGCCGAATCTAGTCCTCCACCGCAGTGGTGGACCTCACACCCCGCTGGATCTACCTTCCGCACCTTGGAACCCCCAACTGCCAACTCACCACTTCACCGGAGCCACTTCAGCGACTGGCTTGTCCACCGCTCCAGATCTCCTTGACCGCCATCATGGTCCACCGCACCGGATCTGCTTAACCGGCGCCCTCGTCCACCATAGCGTAGGCCCTTCACTAACTCCCTCGTCCGCCCCTTCGCTGGCCCTTCATACAAGCCCTCGTCCTCGGCAACAGATCCGCCTCACCGAAAGCACTGTACAACGCGCCCGCCGAAGCCTTCGTCCACTACACCGGACCCGCTCCACGGACGCCATATTCAACTCCGCCGGCCCTGCTTTACCGACGTCGCTACCTCATCAGGTTATTTCGATTTGTACTCCTTCGGTTTTTCTCTTTATCGTGCAACTGTTCACTTACCACAGATGAGCTTTCTTGTATGTCGACAGGCGCTGCAACCGTAGCACCAGAGCTGCTTCAGCGGCGGCGACAGCCAGCCCAAACTCAACCGCAACACGAGCACCATCGACGATCCTTAGCTATCAAGTATGACAACGATACCCATACGTCGCTGAGAATCAGGTACTATCATCCAACGGCCGGCGCCTACGTTCACTTTCCTAGCATAAGCACCGCACCTTTGAATTTCTTCAGGGCATCATTCAGTTTTTCATGAGACGCGTTATTCTGCTTGCACCTGTAGGGCCATACTTCTGGCAGGGAACATGTTACATGTGCTAAATTACATACCAGTGCACATATAGTTAATATGCTTTAGTTTTGTTCTGATGCCACCTTTTGGTTCCATCGGACTGGTTAATGTTCTCTATGCTTAATTACACATCAGCAAACTAGCATGTGGTTCCGCTGCTTTTTGTTCGTTTTACCCTACATTTTCTGATGCTAGCTATTACATCCACTGCTCCAAGCCTCTATTCATTACTTGTTTGTGTGTTCTTGATCTTCCCAAGTTGCATGACTAATTTGATGCTTCTATTAATTATGGAGCTGCCAACCCCATCAAGCAAAATATTTGTTCTTTTGGGGCCGGCACCTCGAACAAGCATAAAAATAGAGGGAAGTAGATATATTGTCATGTATGCACACACCCTTCTTTCATTAGTTTAGATGAACCATTGATGATCAATTCGGACCAGTGCATGCGATTAAAATTAATTTTACCTAAATAGATGGTGCAGAATAAACTACAACAACTAGATTTGCAACCACGGGATGCTGATGATATTATCAAAGAACATTGCAACAACAGCTAGGCTTCACAGCAACCTATGGTAAGCCAATGTGTTTTAGTACATGTGAAATGTAACGCGAGCGGGCTGCTTTATTGGCTTGTGCCCTCAACGTGTAATCCTACCGAATTACAAATAGTTCAGTTGTCTGCTTTGCTGTATTGCTTGATTCGAATGCTTGTTTGTTGTTACGCTATACCTGAGTTGGCCAATATGTCGTGAAGGCTGCTGTACTATCGTAAAGAAATGCATGCCTATTTCATTTGAGTCCTTAACTTTTCCTCTCAACTCCATCACAAGACTGACTTCGTAGTTTATATGAAGCCACACTATTAAGTGCTTTCTCAGATTATTTAAACTGCTTAGATGCCTTGGCAACTTAAATATAGTGGTTGTACACTCCCTTTCAACTAGGGATGTCAAATGGGTCCTGTTTAATCCTGATCAAAAGTCCACTAGTGGTATGATAGTTTAGAAGAGTTTTTGGTTTTTGAGGAAAATGAACTAGGGAGGTATCAAAAACTAAGTAGATGGGACTGGCGGATGTCGTTTATTTGCCACTTACATCCCTAGTTTCATCTTACCATTTTAATTTCTTTTTGGCCGTTGCTGCTTCGAACCATTCAAATACAGGTTGCCATGCTCGGCAATAATTCGTCCGTCGTTTACCATGTAAGCATACTACCTTGATCATACGATAACTATCTCTTACTTATGTCCAGCGGAAACCTTTCAGGATGCCATTCACACTAGGACACAATGTACAACCCCAGAATCTATTTGTGGAAGCAGTGCACCATCCATGTTACCAGATGGTAGCAGTTCAGAGGCAACACCGCAGGAGAGCAGTCTGCGCACAGATATTATAGTGCTTGAGGCTCTACTAGAGGCAGAAAGAGATGGTGTGGCTGCCATGAATGAGGTAATCTTTATCTTGAGACTGGAAATTACGGAATTAGCGGCACGCATTATGCAAGCAACCCAAGAATTGTAGGAAGTAAGAATGTTGCATTTGAAGACGGAGGAGGTCCTGCTGTTTCTGCTATCTAAAGGCCAAGGTAATCCCGGTTCTTCTTTAGATACCAGTTGAAATTGTCATTAGATTATTGTACTTACATGTTGTGTCATGTCTCCTAATGGATTATGTTGCAAGACCCCCTATGTTGTCCGGAATTCCATGTTGTCCATGTGTTGTAATGATCCGAGTTTTTTAGGCGAGGTAATCCTCAGTACTTGTATGATTGACATAAGGTGAACTGTTTTTCATGTGAGCATATTGTATTGGATGCAATTACTATTTGAATTAGAGTGTATCCAACCTACTGAATTCGAAGATCACGGCATTTCTAAATCATAATCATATATAAAGGTGGAATAAATCTTTGTTGTGGTGTTGAAGAAATAAATAACAAAACGTATAATTATCTGTGGATATTTGTAATTGAATACAAATTGGATTTGAATTTAGTTTGCCAGGTCCCAGGGCAAACGTGAATGCTAATTCTCCCATGTTTTGAATGAAGCGGCTAAACACCCACTATAATTTGTGGGCTGCCCGAAGCAAGTGTTTGCGAAATGGAAATTTCTGTCTACCCCTGACACTGAGTACATCCTTATCGACCGGATTTACACTGCTGTCGATAGGGGTAGACTAGTAACTTCAATCAGACGTGACACGACGGCCTCTGAGCCCATTCAGTGGGCGCCAAACGTGGGCGGCAAAACACATTTGATCAAAGCTCGTCCGAAAGACATGTGTCTCGTCCTCCATTTCCCCATTCATACACGGTGGGCGGCAAAACAAACTCTCCTCGTCCGAAATCGATGTAGGCTAATATTTTAAATAGGGGCAGATGTGTAACTTCCATCAGACGTGACACAACCGCCCTACCTGTCAGCCCCGTTCATACACCGTGGGCGCCAACCGTGGGCGGCAAAACATCCTCTCCTCGCCCGAAATAGTTCCCGGCAAATATTTGGGAGATGCGAGATTACCGTCCTATCCCTTACCGACGCGATGTCCGAAAATTTAAACGGGGGATAAGTTCGTAACTTTCCCCCATTTCAGAGAAGCGCGTCCCAAAGTTTGAGATCCCCCCCTCCCCTCCATTTCCCCATTCATACACCATCGGAGGCACGACAACCTCCGCACTGCGGCCAGCCTCCTCCGTCCGCCACCCCATCCTCCACCTTGCCGGAGCCGCTACCCCTACCCCGTCATCCACTGCAAGAGATGGATGTCTCTCATCCACGGTGCTGAACCAGGATCCTTTCATTGCCTCCTCTTGCTTCATCGGCGTCGTCGTCCACCTTGCCGTTGCCGCTCCTACGACCGCCTCGTCCACGGCAACAGGATATATCCCCCGACCCGGTCGTCTGCCGTCTAAAGTCTTCTTCCCCACCGCCGATAGCCATCGCACCCGCAGCACCCTCAACGTATCAGCGTAGGCCTACATGGCATCGCAAGAGAGGTGGTACTCTTCCATATGTGCTTAAGTTATTGATCTCACCCGAAAAATAGATCCTAATTTGTTTATTGTACTTTTCTTGTCCGTACCAAATCGTAGTGGCTAGTTGAAAGCAAACATTGGTTGCGAAGTAGCTTTGTCCGGTTTGCACCTTCAGATCCGCCATGGCACGGGCACTATACTCGTAAAGCTTATGGTTTCCCCTCTTTATATTCACTACCATCATCGTAGGTTCTTCGTGTCGTGCTAGCACTGCTCCTCAAGACCTCAACCCAAAGCTTACGTGTTGAAATACGAATCTGATATGATGCTCATATCACTAAAACAGAGAACGTTTAATTGGTCACCTAATGTTCCTATATTCATTTCGAAAAGCATGTGCGCCACCCACTGGTCCAGCTAGTTTCACTTTCCTGATTTTTCTCTTGATGCTTAGGGTTTTCCCTTTATCTACTCTACTATGATCTGTGTAGGTGCTTTCTGTCATACTGGCATTACTCCACCCTTCAAGATAAACAACACAACACTCAGAATTCAAAAGCTTAGTTGTTCAAATATGATTGTGATATGATACTGATATTAGTTAACTGACACATTTAATTGGTTAGCTAAAGGTCCCACTTGAGTTTCCAAATGCATGTCGCGACATATAGAGAGACAGCATAATTGCATTTCTTTGTCACTTGTTGACCGTACTTTCTTGTCCATACCAAATCTTAGTTGTTATTTCAACGCAAACATTGGTTGCTAACTACCCTTTGCGCGGTTTGCAGCTTCAGATCTACCATCCCACTGCCACAGTCAACACTGTACTCATCATGCTTATGTTTTCCCCATTTTATGATGACCACAATAAGCCTACGTGGTTCGTGTCGTAATAGCACTACTCCACCCATCGAGCTAAGCAAGCTTAGTTGTACAAATTCATATATGATATTATTGCTGATATTAGTAAAAGTGAGAGATGTTTAATTGGTGAGCTAAATGTTTCTACTTTAGTTTCGAAATGCATGTGAGCCACATATGGAGAAACCGGAAAGAATAGTATTTCTCTGTGCGCTCTGGTTCATCATGGGTGGCCAACAGACATTGTATTGAAAGACTTGTAATATCTTCAATCTGCTTGCTCTTCTACTCTTCTTTAAGATGATACTCTTCTCTTGCGGTCGACTGGTCAGGTCGAGTTGTTCTCCCTTAGTATATTTTGAATCTGTCAGGTCAGGTCGACTTGTTCTTCTTTACTATATGTTGAAGCTATCATCTGCGAAGTGTCATCACTTCTGGAGCTCTCATATTTGAGTAGTAGGCCACATTATATTAATGCACACAACAAATTACTGCATGCATGGCATCTTTTAAAAGAATTACAGAGATAGCACAAAGGGGTTTACAGGAGGCAGATTGGATTAGAATCATACGCATTACAAAGAAAATCGACTTCTTTTTATGTTTTCATCTTTGTCGATATTGAACATTATCAAAATGAATATGAGAATGGGCGCACGAGAGGAATATTGCGGAACGATCCATTGGCTAACAAACTTGGCATGGTGGAGGATGGCCTATCTTATTCACCCATCAAGGTGCTTGCTCTAGCTTTGCAAAGTTGTATTGGTCGCACATATTTTGCATCTGACCTCTTGCATTACTTCTACTTTGTTACACCATCTGCTTAGTTTCAGCATCATATATGATTATATGCCATACCTATCCATTTTCTGTACCTATTCCATGTGTCGTCACACTATGTTTTTCCAGTCAAATGTTGTTCTTTCGTAATAGATGTCCAAAAGGAAGAGGGTGAGTGCAGATCCTCAAGGAGTACAAACTATGTATTTGGAAAAGGTAGTGATACCTGTTAAATCAGATAGATCAGCAGCCATAGAAAAAACAGGCCCAACTGTACCACACTTTACCCCTACTCCAGTGGCCAAACCCCTATTAGAACTGCTGGGAGCCCAGCGTCAGGTACTGTCTATGATATCAATTCAAAATTTGAACTCCTAAATTTCTGCTTGTGCCTTACCTTCTCTCTTGTATGAAAACTAATTTCAGATGAATCTCCTTGCTCAAAGGATCATACGATCTCAAAACAATAATGGGCTCTGCATTGCTCTCGTCAGTACCTCTCTCCCTTTTGCCTTGTAATGATGTACTTAATTAATTGCTATTTGATTATGTATCATCAGTCTGCACCTGAGCTTCATTATCCTCGGTTTCTTCCAATATTATTTGATCTATATTTACTCTTAGCAAAATGTAGAATAATGGCAACGCTTATAAAGAATTTTCTTTGGGGAATTTATTGAATTATCCTTCCATCAACAGGGAGAAGGGCTTTGTCTAGCCCGTGTTAACATGTAATGTAAGTTCATCCTTCTCAAGCCTTCAAACTTTGTTCTAGTATAGATTTGGATAGGCATCATTTCCTCCACTGCCGTTTGCTTTGCTGTTTACATCTGATTGGATGTTTGCAACAACTACCAGTTTCAAATTGTAGTTGTAAAAACATGTTCCTTATGCAGAATAGATCCATTTATTTGCTTATATAATTGTGAAACCTATTACGTGTCTCCTTGTTTCTCTTTCAGAGTCGTATCTCTTACGCCAGGCAGAACTTTAGGAAAGATAGTGAGCCAAACCATCTTGTGGACAGTGAGATGACCCCAAGGTCCTGTCTTGATGAAGACAGTGAGTTGAAGCTAATCACCAGCAGGTGTGAGACAACCTCTGTGTAGTCGCTGCCTCAATCAGTTTGACTTCTTCAGTCTCAAGTTAAAGCGGAAAGGCTTGCTTCATCTCAGCTCCAACTTGAAGTCAAAGATGCAATGAAGATGTCAGAGGACTGCTGTGTGCACCATCAAGCCTTAAATCTAGTGTTGATGCATCTATCATTGACACTACTGAGGTCTACTCAGCTTCTTCAGCTGTTTGGGGGGCCCTTCCTGGCCAGGCCTAGTGCCTTCTAAAGTGCTCTCAGTTTTGTATATTCTTTTGTCGGCGCGTTTATTTGCACTGGTGGCGAACTTTGATGCCCAGTGGATGTAATATGTGATAGCCGTGATAGGCTAGTGTAAGTTGCTTGCTTATTTATTTCCTTGTTATCTTGTTTATTTGTTTGCTTGTAGTCATTGTAGTTCTTTTTCCGTGGTTTGCTAGTGGCTGCAATAACCTATTTTTTAAAACTAGGCTACAATAACCATAGGCTAATATTTACTGTAGTGACACTGGGCCTCCTACGGGCCGTAGAAACAGTGGGCCTTCTACGGGTCGTAGAAACAGTGGGCCTTCTACGGGCCGTAGAAACAATGGGCCTTCTAAGGGTCATAGAAACAATGGGCTTTCTATGGGTCGTATCATCAATGGGCCTTATACGGGAAGTATGATAACATGGGCCAATAACAGGCCGCATTATGGCCGTAAACGGGCTAGAGTTGGAATCGTCCGTTCATGGGCCGACCATAATGGGCCGTCAATAAGCCGTATTTCATGACGCTATGAAAACGGCCCAATGTATTAACGGACCACAAACGGGCCGACTGTAACCACGGGCTGAATTTGGCCCACAAGCAGAAAATGACAGTAACGGCCCGTAAGTAAACGAATGTTGGAAATGAGCCCAAGAATAAATGGGCTCTGAGAAGGCCGAAAGATAACATGGGCTGGAAACGGCCCAACGGAATAACGGGCTGTTAATGGGTATAAAGTGATACACTATTCATTACGGGCCAGTTTCACCACGGGCCGTTAATGGGTGTAAAGTGATACACTGTTCATTACGGGTCAGTTTCACCACGGGCCGTTAATAGGCCAAGAGTTACATAGGGCCTCATATGGGCTGAAAGATGTCATGGGCCATACATGGGCCAGAAGTGAAAACGGGCTGGAATCATATTGGGTGGCCCAGATGACGCTACTGGGCCTAATTCGGATAGGGCCTAACGGGCCTTGGGTTAGTGGGCTGTAAATGGGCTATATGCGAACATGCCGTTAACAGGCTTTCCATGGGCCGGCCCGCCACATTTTGACCAAGTCAAACGGGCCGGCCTTTTCACAGGAATGGGCCTCTGTTGGGTCGTGCCACATGTCGACGTATCATAGGCGCCTTCCGTCCAATGAGAGGATGACATCTGTCCCAACGATGAGCAGACATGTGTTTCCTCCAGCCAATGATGATTTTAAATGTGGAAAATCCCCATTGGTCGGGGCTGTTAATGGGTTATCGGATCCAAAACCCGACCCGATAGCTTAACGGCATTCCGTTACGGTGTATGCCACGTGTCAGTCACCCTTGACGAAAGCACTTCTGTGACGTGCGATTTATCGTCATGGAAGTGGATACTTCCGTGATGATAATTTTGGTAATGTCATGGAACACTTCTACGACAGCACAGGTATGACTATCTTGATTCTGTCATAAATTTGTCATGGATGTACATGCATGACAAAAAACGCGACCTACTGTGACAAACACGTATCATCACAGAAGTGTATTTTTTTTGTAGTGTTGCACCCATATATACCTACGTACCCTAAAACTTCCAGAACAGAAGATAGATCGGGAGTTCCGCCGCTGCAAGCCTCTGTAGCCACCAAAAACCTCTCGGGAGCCCTTTCCGGTGCCCTGTCGGAGGGGGATCCCATCACCGGTGGCCATCTTCATCATCCCGGCACTATCCATGACGAGGAGGGAATAGTTCACCCTCGGGGCTGAGGGTATGTACCAGTAGCTATGTGTTTGATCTCTCTCTCTCTCGTGTTCCCTCTATGGCACGATCTTGATGTATCCCGAGCTTTGCTATTGTAGTTGGATCTTATGATGTTTCTCCCCCTCTACTCTCTTGTGATTAATTGAGTTTCCCTTTGAAGTTATCTTATCGATTGAGTCTTTTATGAGAACACTTGATGTATGTCTTGCCATGATTATCTCAGAGTGACAATGGGATATCATGTGCCACTTGATGTATGTTTTGGTGATCAACTTGCGGGTTTCGTGACATTGGGAACCTATGCATAGGGGTTGGCACACGTTCTTGACTCTCCGATACAAACATTGGGGCACTCTTTGAAGTACTTTGTGTTGGTTGGATGAATCTGAGATTGTGTGATGCATATCGTATAATCATGCCCACGGATACTTGAGGTGACAATGGAGTATCTAGGTGACATTAGGGTTTTGGTTGATTTGTGTCTTAAGGTGTTATTCTAGTACGAAATCTTTTATAGATTGATCCGAAAGAATAACTTTGAGGTGGTTTCGTACCCTACCATAATCTCTACGTTTGTTCTCCGCTATTAGTGGCTTCAGAGTGACTGTTTGTTGCATGTTGAGGGCTTGTTATATGATCTATCTATGTTATTATTGTTGAGAGAACTTGCACTAGTGAAAGTTTGAACCCTAGGCCTTGTTTCCTATCATTACAATACAGTTTACGCTCACTTTTATCATTAGTTACCTTGCTGTTTCTATTATTTCAGAGTACAAATACCTATATCTACCATCCATATTGCACTTGTATCACCATCTCTTCGCCGAACTAGTGCACCTATACAATTTACCATTGTATTGGGTGTGTTGGGGACACAAGAGACTTTTTGTTATTTGGTTGCAGGGTTGTTTGAGAGAGACCATCTTCATCCTACGCCTCCCACGAATTGATAAACCTTAGGTCATCCACTTGAGGGAAATTTGCTACTATCCTACAAACCTGTGCACTTGCAGGCCCAACAACGCTACAAGAAGAAGGTTGTGTAGTAGACATCAAGCTCTTTTCTGGCGCCGTTGCCGGGGAGGCTAGGTAAGTGAAGGTATACCTTTAGATCTTGCAATCGAATCTTTTTGTTTCTTGTTTTAGCACTAGTTAGTCTATAAAAGAAAATTACAAAACATATGGAATTGAGTTTGTCTCATACGCTTCATCTTCTTAATATCTTTCGTGAGTATGATGGAAAGGAAAATTGTGCCTAAGTGTTAGAAGAAGAATGCATTAAAATGTTTGGCACTAAATCTTTAATGATGAGCATGATTGCAATGTTGTTAGTAAGAATTCCTTGAATATCCATGATGCTAATGATATGCAAAGCCACAAGCTTGGGGAAGCTATGTTTGATGAAGATGATATTTTTTGTCCCCCAAGCTTTGATGAGCAAATTTACTATGATGAAAGCATGCCTCCTATCTATGATGATTATTGTGATGACACGTATGCTTTAAAGAATAATGATAACCATGAAACTTGTCATCTTGATCTTAATTTTCAATCATATGATAGTTATTTTGTTGAGTTTGCTCCCACTACTATTGATGAGAAGAATTTTGCTTATGTGAAGAGTAATAAAATTTCTATGCTTGTAGATCATGAGAAGAATTCTTTAGGTGCTGGTTATATTGTTGAATTCATTCATGATGCTATTGAAAATTATTATGAGGGAGGAACATATGCTTGTAGGGATTGCAATAATATCAAGTTTCCTCTCTATGTGCTTAAAGTTTTGAAGTTATGCTTGTCTTGCTTTCCTATGCTAGTTGATTCTTGTTCCCATAAGTTGTTTGCTCACAAAATCCCTATGCATAGGAAGTGGGTTAGACTTAAATGTGCTAGTCATATGCTTCATGATGCTTCCGTTATGTTTCAATTCTTATCTTTTATGTGAGCATCATTGTCATCATCATGCCTAGCTAGAAAGGCATTAAAGAAAAGCGCTTGTTGGGAGACAACCCAATATTTATCCTTACTGTTTTTGTGTGTCCACATGATTATGATACTGTATTAATCATGTTTATAGCTTTTGTTTCAATAAAGTGCCAAGTAAGACCTTTAGGGTAGCTTACGGTGATAGTTGTGTTGATCCTGCTGAAAATCAGAAACTTTTGCACCCAGTAAATTAGTTTTTTTTAATTCACAGAAACGTGCTTATGATCTGATTATTTTTTCTCTGGATTGGTACACGAATTGCTTAGGACTTCCTAATTTGGTAGGATTTTGGAGTTCCAGAAGTATACGTTTGATACAGATTACTACAGACTGTTCTGTTTTTGACAGATTCTGTTTTTTATGTGTTGTTTGCTTATTTTGATGAATCTACGGCTAGTATTAAGTGGTATGAACCATAGAAAAGTTGGAATACAGTAGATATTACACCAATATGAATTTAGAATGAGCTCATTACAGTACCTAAGTGGTGGTTTTATTTTCTTATACTAACGGAGCTTACGAGTTTTCTGTGGAGTTTTGTGTTGTGGAGTTTTCAAGTTTTGGGTAAAGATTCGATGGACTATGGAATAAGGAGTGGCAAGAGCCTAAGCTTGGGGATGCCCAAGGCACCCCAAGGTAATATTCAAGAACAACCAAGAGCCTAAGCCTGGGGATGCCCCGGATGGCATCCCCTCTTTCGTCTTCGTCCATCGGTAACTTTACTTGGAGCTATATTTTTATTCACCACATGATATGTGTTTTGCTTGGAGCGTCATTTTCTCTTGTTAGTATTTGCTTGCTGTTATTTAGATTAATGTTTTGCATCTTTATTTTCAATAAAAAGTCAAGGATAGCCTTTGCCATGCTTATTTTGCTAATATACATGTTGCTGTTTGAAAACAGAAAGTTTACTGCTATTGCACAAATTCCCTAGAAAAGTCAGAGTATGATATAAGGTTGAAACTTTTTGCATAATGAGCCCCGATAAATTTACTGCAGTGGGAATTTTATTTCATAATTTTTGGAGTTAGGGAAGTTTGATGAATCTTGCATTCTTTACAGACTGTACTGTTTTGGCAGATTGCTGTTATGTTTGCATTGTTTGCATACGTTTGCTTGTTTAATGATTCTATTTGAGGTTAGGAGTATTAAATATGCAGAGTCATTTAGTATGCAATGTTGAATAATAATTTTAGTGATTTGTTACAGTAGGAAATGATAAGGTTTTGCATTGGTTTATACTAACCTGTCTCACGAGTTCTTGTTGAGTTTGTTGTGAATGAAGCTTTTGATAAAAAGAGAAACCATGATATGAGAGGAATTAAGGAGACATAAAAGTTCAAGCTTGGGGATTCCCAAGGCACCCCAAGATAATATTTCAAGAAGTCTCAAGCATCTAAGCTTGGGGATGGCCCGGTAGGCATCCCACCTTTCTTCTTCAACAACTATCGGTTAGTATCGGTTGAACCTAAGTTTTTGCTTCTTCACATGAGTTGTGCTATCCTTGCATTGTCATTTTCTTTAGCTTTGCTTGCTGTTTGAATAAAATACCAAGATCTGAAATTCTTAAATGTTAGAGAGTCTTCACATAGTTGCACAATTATTCGACTACTCATTGATCTTCACTTATATCTTTCGGAGTAGTTTGTCATTTGCTCTAGTGCATCACTTATATCTTTTAGAGAATGGTGGTAGTTTTATTTTTAAGAAATAGATGAACTCTCATGCTTCACTTATATTATTTTGAAAGTCTTATACAGCATGGTAATTTGAATAAAAACTGTCATAGAAAGTGAATTGGATGCTATGATCAATTTGATACTTGATAATTGTTTTGAGATATGTAGGTAGTGATATTAAAGTCATGCTAGTTTGGTGATTATGAATTTAAAGAATGCTTGTGTTGAAGTTAGCAAGTCCCGTAGCATGCACGTATGGTTAAAGTTGTGTAACAAATTTGAAACATGAAGTGTACCTGGCTTGTGCATCCTTATGAGTGGCGGTCGGGGACGAGCGATGGTCTTTTCCTACCAATCTACCCCCCAGGAGCATGCGCGTAGTACTTGATTTTTTATGACTTCTAAATTTTTGCAATAAGTATATGAGTTCTTTTGACTAATGTTGAGTCCATGGATTATACGCACTTTTACCTTTCCACCTTTGCTAGCCTCTTCGGTACTGTGCATTGCCCTTTCTCACCTTGAGAGTTGGTGCAAACTTCGCCGGTGCATCCAAACCCCGTGATACGATATGCTCTATCACACATAAACCTCCCTATATCTTCCTCAAAACAACCACCATACCTACCTATTATGGCATTTCCATAGCCATCCTGAGATATATTGCCATGCAACTTTCCACCGTTTCGTTCTTCATCATTATGACATACTTCACTTTTGTCATATTGCCATTGCATGATCATGTAGTTGACATCGTATTTGTGGCAAAGCCACCATGCATTATTTTTCATACATGTCACTCTTGATTCATTGCACCATCCCGGTACACCGCCAGAGGCATTCATATAAAGTCATATCTTGTTCTAGTTTCGAGTTGTAATTCATATGTTGTAATCAATGAAAGTTTGATGATCATCATTATTAGAGCATTTCCCAAAAAGAAAAAGAAAAAAAGAAGAAAGGCCGAAAAGAAAAAAAAGGCCCAAAAAAATAAAAAAAATAAAAAAAATAAAAAGGGGCAATGTTACTATCTCTTTTTCCACACTTGTGCTTCAAAGTAGCACCTTGTTCTTCATGTAGTGAGTCTCATATATTGTGCTTCAAAGTAGCACCACGTTTTTCATATAGTGAGTCTCATAAGTTGTCTTTTTCATACTAGTGGGAACTTTTCATTATAGAACTTGGCTTGTATATTCCTACGATAGGCTTCCTCAAATGCCCTAGGTCTTCGTGAGCAAGCAAGTTGGATGCACACCCACTAGTTTTCATTTGTTGAGCATTCATTTATAGCTCTAGTGCATCCGTTGCATGGAAATCCCTACTCCTCATGTTGACATCAATTGATGGGCATCTCCATAGCCCGTTGATTATCCTCTTCAATGTGAGACTTTCTCCTTTTTTGTCTTCTCCACACAATCCCCATCATCATATTCTATTCCACCCATAGTGCTATATCCATGGCTCACGCTCATGTATTGCATGAAGGTTGAAAAAGTTTGAGATTATTTAAGTATGAAACAATTGCTTGGCTTGTCATCGGGGGTATAGAAGTTGGGAACATCTTTGTGTGACGAAAAGGAAGCATAGCCTAACTATATGATTTTGTAGGGATGAACTTTCTTTTGCCATGTTATTTTGAGAAGACATAATTGCTTTGTTAGTATGCTTGAAGTATTATTATTTTTATGTCAATATGAACTTTTGTCTTGAATCTTTTGGATCTGAATATACATATCAGAAGTAAGAAGAATTATAATGAAATTACGCCAACTAGCATTCCACATCAAAAATTATCTTTTTTATCATTTACCTACTCGAGGACGAGCAGGAATTAAGGTTGGGGATGCTTGATACGTCTCCGACGTATCTATAATTTTTGATTGCTCCATGCTATATTATCTACTGTTTTGGGCAATATTGGGCTTTATTATCCACTTTCATATTATTTTTGGGACTAACCTATTAACCGGAGGCCCAGCCCAGATTTGCTGTTTTACGCCTATTTCAGTGTTTCGAGGAAAAGGAATATCATACAGAGTCAAAACAGAACGAAATCAACTGGAGAAGTTATTTTTGGAAGGAACGCCACCGGATAGACTTGGACTCTACGTCAGAAGATACGGGAGCTGGTCACGAGGGTGGGAGGGTGGGGGCGCGCCCTAGCGCGCCCCCTACCTCGTGGGGCCCCAGTTCCACCGACGCACCTTGCACCCATATATACCTCGTGCCTAAAACTTCGAGCAGAAGATAGATCGGGAGTTCCGCCGCAAGCCTCTGTAGCCACCAAAACCTCTCGGGAGCCCTTTCGGCGCCTGAGGGGGATCCCATCACCGTGGCCATCTTCATCATCCCGGCGCTATCCATGACGAGGAGGGAGTAGTTCACCCTCGGGGCTGAGGGTATGTACCAGTAGCTATGTGTTTGATCTCTCTCTCTCTCGTGTTCTCTCTTGTGTTCCCTCTATGGCACGATCTTGATGTGTCCCGAGCTTTGCTATTGTAGTTGGATCTTATGATGTTTCTCCCCCTCTACTCTCTTGTGATGAATTGAGTTTCTCCTTTGAAGTTACCTTATCGGATTGAGTCTTTTGTGAGAACATTTGATGTATGTCTTGTCGTGATTATCTGTGGTGACAATGGGATATCATGTGCCACTTGATGTATGTTTTGGTGATCAACTTGCGGGTTTCGTGACATAGGGAACCTATGCATAGGGGTTGGCACACGTTCTTGACTCTCCGATAGAAACTTTGGGGCACTTCTTGAAGTACTTTGTGTTGGTTGGATGAATCTGAGATTGTGTGATGCATATCGTATAATCATGCCCACGGATACTTGAGCTGACAATGGAGTATCTAGGTGACATTAGGGTTTTGGTTGATTTGTGTCTTAAGGTGTTATTCTAGTACGAACTCTTTTATAGGTTGATCCGAAAGAATAACTTTGAGGTGGTTTCGTACCCTACCATAATCTCTACGTTTGTTCTCCACTATTAGTGGCTTCGGAGTGACTCTTTGTTGCATGTTGAGGGCTTGTTATATGACCTATGTATGTTATTATTGTTGTGAGAACTTGCACTAGTGAAAGTATGAACCCTAGGCCTTGTTTCCTATCATTGCAATACCGTTTACGCTCACTTTTATCATTAGTTACATTGCTGTTTTTATTATTTCAGATTACAAATACCTATATCTACCATCCATATTGCACTTGTATCACCATCTCTTCGCCGAACTAGTGCACCTATACAATTTACCATTGTATTGGGTGTGTTGGGGACGCAAGAGACTTTTTGTTATTTGGTTGCAGGGTTGTTTGAGAGAGACCATCTTCATCCTACGCCTCCCACGGATTGATAAACCTTAGGTCATCCACTTGAGGGAAATTTGCTACTGTCCTACAAACCTGTGCACTTGCAGGCCCAACAACGTCTACAAGAAGAAGGTTGTGTAGTAGACATCAGCAGGCATGCCATGGTAGGAACACAACATGGCTCAATCAACTCCTACACATGCTAGTGGGTTTCAACTATTTACTGTGGCAATGATAGGTCATGCAGAGGAATGGATTCAACTACTGCAGCACAAAGTAGCAATTGAATCGTTGTTGTCCTAATGCAATAACTAAGAGCAGGAGCGAGAGAGTAGGATTGTATCAGAATGAACAAGGGAGTTTGCCTTCCTGGTAGATCAACAGGGGGGCACTGCTCCTCAGACAGATACTCTGGAGCACTCTCCAGAGCAGGACCTATCGAGAAGGAACGGTGTCGACAATCCAAACACAAACATATGCAACAATATGATGCATGATCATGGCATGTAGATGTTATGTTGTTTGAGAAAATGCAGCTAGCATTCTGTTTGAATGAAGTCCATTTGAACCAAGGGTTCAAATGCAACTCCAACTAAGCCCTTTATAAATGCCATTTTAGTGTTTCACTTATACAGCAGGTATAAGTTGGTTTGTCATGCATGAAACTAGTACAGATGGATAGATTGGATTTTTCTGATAATTTTTCATATATAACTTATTTCAATCTGAGCTACAGTTGAATTTCTATGAAATTTTGAAGTTTATATCATTTTCTGGAATTTCCTGATTAATTTAAATCCAAAAAATGAATAACTGTGTCAGCACTGCGTCATGCTTGCGTTAGCAAGTCAACAGCGCTGACTGGGTTCAAACCTGACATGTGGGGTCCACACGTCAGTAACACAGTGTTAAACAAGGGGGTTTTACTAATCTAATTAAAGGATTAGGGCGTAGGGGCCCACTGTAAGTGTCAGGGTTTAGATAAATGGTGATTAGCCTTAAGCTAATCACCTGGCAGGCCGGGCCCGCACGTCAGGCTGGCGAGGTCATCGTCGGCGACCTTAGACGCAGCAGCGTCCGGGTTACAGGCCACGGGGACGGCGGCTCAGGGCACTGGGGCGTAACCCGGGCTCTCGCGCATCTGGTGGGGCAGGAAGGAGGAGGAGGGGTGGCCGGAGCTCACCGGAGCGGAGCTCGGGGCGGCGGCCGGAGCTCAGCTCGAGCGGCAGAGCGGCTAGAGGGCACGGAAGGGTAGGGGAGTAGGGGGGAACGACGGTGGGGCTCATAGGGGCCCGGCGGGCGTCGTCAAAGAGCTCGAGGAAGGCTGGAGTCGGCGGGGCGGCGAGGACGATCTCCGGCGGTCGGAGATGAAGACGATGGCGCCGAGGATGAAGCGGAGCTCGCCCGGGTTGCTTGGCTAGGTGAGGAGGGAGAGGGGGTCACGGAGGAGCTGTGGATCATGTCGGGGAGGCGCGGCAGTGGCCAAGGCCACGGTGGCTGTGGACGGCGGCGATGGTGATCTCGGCCACGAGAGAGAGAGTGCGAGGGGGAAGAGGGAATGGGCACGGGAGAGAACGAGAGAGGCTTGGGGGGTGCGTGGCGACGTATGACGTGAGGAGAAAGGCCTGGAGAGGCCAGGCAGGCAGCTGCGTGCCGGCGCGCATGGCGTCGGGCACCGCTTCCCCTCTGCCTACTGGCAAGAGGAGGAAGACGGCTATGCCCCTGGTCGGCTGGGCTAGAACAGGAACGGGCCGGCCAGAGGCGCCAGGTAAGTTTTCCTGTTCTGTTTGGTTTCTGTTTTTTTTAATTATTCTGACATTTGTTGGTTTAAAAAAATACTAAACCATTTTATTTTCTTATGCCAATTTTTGTAGGAACTGGTGGTATTATTCCAGAGCTCCTCAAAAATTAGCATAATTTTTGGACATATATTATATATACAACATATATATATATCCAAGGCAAAATAATTACTGGATTTTCCAAATGGCCAAAATAAATACTTATGAGCTGCTAAATATATTGGTTTGATTTTTTATCTCTGTCAAATATTTTCAGAGAGTAACATGAGCATTTTCTTGGACCTTTTTGGAGCACTTTTTATTTGGGTCATTTCCAGAGATGATTCTGAGGGTTTCACAAATCCTCATTTCAAACTTAAATGAAATTTAAACATGATTCACACATGACTAGCTAGCCTTGAGCATACCAGAACTAGGGATGTGATAACTCGCCCCCACTTGAAATAATCTCGTCCCGAGATTCAGGGGTCGACGGAAAGAAAGTGGGATACTCCAGTCGGAGACGATCTTCTCGCTCCCAAGTAGCTTCTCTCTCAGAATGATGAGACTACTGAACCTTGAGAAACTTGATGTTCTGACGTCAGGTGACATGCTCTGCTTGATCAAGAATGTGAACTCGGTACTCTCAATATGTGAGGTTATCTTGGAGATCAAGCGTTTCGTGGTCCACTCTGTGGATGGGATCCGAGAAGCAACGGCTGAGTTGAGAGACGTGGAAGACATCATACATTCGGGAAAGATGTGGGGGTAGTTCCAACTGGTAGGCAACCTCTCCTCGTTTAGCGAGAATGCGAAAAGGACCAATGTAACGAGTAGCCAACTTGCCCTTGATACTGAAATGATGGGTACCCTTCAAAGGAGTAACCCAAAGGTAAGCTTTGTCGCCAACTTCATAAGTCATATCCTTATGATGACGATCATACTGGCTCTTTTGACGAGACTTGGCTGTTTTCAAGTTCTCACGAATGATGCGAACTTGCTCTTCTGCCTCCTGGATCATGTCCGGTCCAAAGAATTGTCTTTCACCGGTTTCTGACCAGTTCAAATGTGTTCGACATCTTCGTCCATAGAGAATCTCAAAAGGAGCTTTCTTGAGACTGGATTGATAGCTATTGTTATAAGCAAACTCGGCGAAAGTAAGACATTTCTCCCAATCCATACCGAATGAGATAACGCAAGCTCTAAGCATGTCTTCGAGAATTTGGTTGACCCTTTCCACCTGACCACTCGACTAAGGGTGGAAAGCGGTACTGAAGGAAAGATGGGTTCCCATGGCAGTTTGGAAACTCTCCCAGAAATGAGAAGTGAAAAGACTACCACGGTCTGAATTGATCTCTAGTGGAACACCATGAAGTGACACTATTCGAGAAATATATAAGTCAGCGAGCTGACTAGCGGTGATACTCTCTCGAATAGGTAGGAAGTGTGCCACTTTGGAGAGACAATCAATGACTACGAAGATAGCATTATTCCCTCTCTTGGTCCTGGGAAAGCCGGTGATGAAGTCCATACCAACTTTATCCCATTTCCACTCAGGAATAGATAAAGGCTGAAGGGTGCCAGTAGGTCACTGATTCTCTGCCTTAACGCGACGACAAACGTCACAGTTGGCAATGAACTAAGCAATTTCTCTCTTCATCCTAGTCCACTAGAACCTCTGGCGTAGGTCCTGATACATCTTAGTACTACCGGGATGAATCGTGAGAGGAGATTCATGTGCCTCCTTAAGAATCAATTGTCGCAGATGTTGATTCTTGGGAACAACCAAGCGATTCTCAAAGAAGACAACACCTCGATCATCCATAGAGAAACATCCACCAACTACCTTCTTAATGTTTCTCTTGATGCGGATAACACCCCTATCAAACTTCTGGTCAGTAATGATATGATCCTTGAGGGTAGGTTTCGCCACCAAGGTAGAAAGGAATCCGTGAGGAGCAATGTGAAGGTTAAGCTTACAGAATTCCTCATGGAGAAGTGGTTGGCCCTGCTACAACATGACATTGTTGCAATAAGATTTACAACTTAGCGCATCAGCCATGACATTGGCTTTGCGTGGGGTGTAGGTAATCCCTAGATCATAATCTGAGATCACCTCCAACCAACGTCTTTGCCTAAGGTTCAAATCTAGTTGGGTGAATATATACTTGAGACTCTGGTGATCGGTGTAGATCTCGCAACGTTTACCAAGAAGGTAATGTCGCCAGGTCTTGAGTGCATAGACTACGGCTGCAAGCTCTAGATCATGTGTAGGATAATTCTCCTCATGTGGATGCAACTGTTGAGATGCATAGGCAATCACATGACGATCCTGCATAACAATGCAACCTAGTCCCTGTCGTGAGGCATCGCAGTAGATGACAAAGTCTTTAAGGAAATCTGGTGGCACAAGTATGGGAGCAGAAGTCAGGCGTCTTTTCAGTTCCTGAAAACTGTACTCACACTATGGGGACCAGTCAAACTTTTTATCCTTCTTGAGAAGTTCCGTGAGGGGTTTGGCTACTTTGGAGAAGTGTTCAACAAAGCGGCGACAATAACTGGCTAGACCAAGGAAACTCCTAACTTGTTTACCTGTTTCAGGTGGAGTCCAATTGAGAACGGCCTTAACTCTCTCAGGATTGATGGCAGTGCCCTTACCAGAGATCACGTGGCCTAGGTAGGTCACTTCTCGCAACCAAAATTCACACTTGGAGAACTTGGCATAAAGGCGATGCTCTCTGAGTTTCTCTAACACAAGTCTAAGATGTTCGGCATGCTCTTCCTCGTTCTTCGAGTAAATAAGGACATCATCGAGGTAAACCACGACAAACTTATCTAAGTAATCCATGAATATCGAGTTCATCAAGCGGGAGAATGTAGCTGGGGCGTTGGTTAGACCGAAGGACATGACGGTGTACTCGTACTGGCCATAACGAGTGACAAAGGCCGTCTTGGGGATGTCCCCATTTCTGATCTTGATTTGGTGATAGCCTAACCTCAAATCCATCTTGGAGAAGACTGAGGATCCAGCGAGCTGATCATACAGGTCGTTGATCCTGGGGAGCGGATATTTGTTCTTTATCATGACCAAATTAACAGGACGATAATCTACAACCATCCGATCCATACCATCCTTATTCTTGATAAAGAGGACGGGGCAAGCCCAAGGAGAAGAACTAGGACGGATGAAACCCTTTTGCAAGGACTCATCAAGTTGTTTGTTAAGGTCGGCTAGTTCTAAGGGTGCCATTTTGTAAGGTCTCCTAGAGATTGGAGCGGTTCCTGGAATAAGATCTATGACAAACTCTACATCTCTGTCAGGTGGAACACCTGGCAGTTCCTCTGGAAAGACATCCGAAAAGTCATGGACTACCGGAATATCTTCAAGGTCTGGAAGAGGGCTGTCATTATGGGAATAGAGTTGACGCTTTGCAACTCTGGTGGAGATAGTGACTATCTTGCCAAATGGGTGTGTAAGCTAAACAGACCTAGTGTAACAATCAATCTTGGCATAATGAGCTTTCATCCAGTCCATACCCAAGATGATGTTAATATCTGTAGACTTGAGGTCTACAGGTGAGGCAAGGAATACAAGTCTGTTAACGAGGATTTCATTACCATGGCTTACACTAGAAGTTTGCCATTTGGATAAGGAGTTTGAATGACTAGTGGAGAGGGCATATCACAAAATGATATGTTGTGCAAGCTGGCATAGCTTTCAGAAATGAAAGAATGAGATGCTCCAGTATCGAACAAAACCGATGCTGGATGACAATTGACAAGGAGTGTACCAAGAACGACATCCGGATCATCATGAGCGTCTTTTGCTGAGATGTAATGCACACGTCCACGTTCAGTGGGAGCTGACTTGACACTGATCATCTTGCATGGTGGCTTACCACGGCCAATAGACTTCTCGGGCTGGGGTGGAGCATAACTAGTCTGAGAGCAATCACGTGCATAGTGTCCTGGCTTCCCGAATGTGAAGCAAGTCCCTGAAGTTGGACATGGACCCGCACTGACAAGCGGTCTACCAATAGGCCTGGGTGACATACGACTGAGCTGGGGGTGGCACCACATAAGATGGCCTTGGTGAATATCCGGAAGGAAGAGCGGAGTTTGGAACCCAAATCCGGCGCTTCTGAGAACTAGAACCGGAGGAAGATCCCAAATCACGGGTGTGCTTACGAGACTCCTCGTAAGTGAGCTGAGTTGTCTCTGCATTAATTGCCTTGTTCACAAGAGCTTGGAATGTATCACAATGATGCAGGTGGAGATCACGATGCAACTTGGGGTTGAGACCCTTCCGAAACCTAGCCTGCTTCTTGGCGTCCGTGGACACCTCTTCTGTGGCATAACAGGCGAGGTTCTCAAACTCTCTACTATAAGCATCAACAGCCATCTTACTCTGGGTGAAACTACAGAACTCTTCTCTCTTGCGATCGATGAGGGCCTGAGGAATGTGATGCTCGCGAAAAGCCTCAGTGAAATCCCTCCAGGTAGGAATCTGGCCAGCTAGAAGCATAGCCTCATAGTTCTGCCACCATAGACTAGCAGGACCTTCCAGGTGGTATGGGGCATAGGTGACCTTGTCATCCTCAGCTACGTTCGCGGAATGCAGCTTATGAGTGATGCTACGGAGCCAGTCATCTGCATCGAGTGGCTCAATTAATGGAATGATGAAAGGTAGGTGGGTGCAAGCGAATGAAGTCATGAATGGTTGCAGACCCTTTGAACTGATGTGCGGTGTTGTCCTTGATACGTGCCAACAAGCGGTTAGACTCACGCTTGTTCCTCTCCATCTCTAACATGAACTCTACCAACGAAGGCTGGTCGGGAGGATCCTCATCCCTACCATCTCCGTGGTTCTGGCTACGAGCAACAGAACTTTGCTTAACTGATGACATCCTGAGAAACGAAACCAAGGACGGAATCAGCATCAACTGTAGGCTATAGAATGTAGGACAGAGAAATTAGTAACTCTCGAACTCCTAGGGAAATTCCGGTAGCATAACGGCGGTAAAATGCCCAGAACGAGACATCCTGCCAAAATGGGATAGTACAACAACTCAACATCACCACTCAAGGTCCTAAGATCATACTAAACAGGCTACACCGGAAGTACTCGAAAATGGGATATGACTCTGATCAACCAATCCTATGGGACTACGGAGTAGTAACACGTGATCCTGATAGACGGAAGAGAAAGCCTAGTTCCTTAACCCCGTAGGAAAGATAGGATGACTCAGATCAGAAGGCCACGAGGTATAAGGAGTAAAAAGAGCCTTACGTTCCTTCCCACAATCAATTCCCTTACATAACTAAAGAATTTCTAGACTCAACTTCGACCAGTATGGCTTGGTAATCCTACAGTCAGTCAGGCCCTGATACCAAAGCTGTCAAGACCCCGATTCTATGCCACACCGATCTAGCATGTAACACCTCATATCACTTTGCGGCCTCACGCACGGTATTCCCACGAGTGTCGCCTTACCATGCCCGGGACCGTTTGCCTTTTGGCACACGTATATGGTAGTGTCGCTAGCATCCAATATGACAAAGAACCCGGGCTGACATGGCTAGTCGTGACCAAAGTGGCACTAACTTACAAGGACAGGCATACATGACCCAGCAACGAACGTGTCGGTCATCAGCGAGTGAATCCGGGCTGTAGCAGCTAGGCTAGCAGGACTCCAGAGAATTCGGGCTATAGCAGGCTAATAGGACTCCGGTAGACACCGCGTGACATTTTCCCGAAGGGATAGACACAGGAACGAAGAAGGACACATGCCGGCCAGCCTAAGTGTTTCGGAGCAGTAGCAAGCTACCAGGGCTCCGTGGAAGCACTAGGAGACATTTCCCAGTAAGAGAGGCTACTAAGGATAAACAACTAGATACTCAGATCCCACACATAGCAATACACATTACACGTACACATAACATGCAAGTATGTGCTATACAACATGGCATCACAACATAACTCAACAACTCATATAGATAAAGGCTCAGAAGAGCCATCATAGCATTTATTACAAACAGGGGTCACATGACCCAACATTCAGAGCAAACAAGCAACAAGCGGGAGCATTACATGTCTGAGTACAAACATCTAGAAATGAAAAAGGCTGAAGAGCCTGACTATCTACAACATCCGATCAAGATCGTAGATGAGGTACAAGCTACTTGTCGAAGCCCACGAGAACACTAGTAAGACCGAAATCTCCGCTGCAAAGACATAAACAAAGCTGCATGAGTACAAAGGTACTCAGCAAGACTTACATCAGATCCTATCATACATGCATTTGTATCAAGAAGGTAATGTGGGGTTTAGTTGCAGCAAGCCAGCTTTGACTCAGTGGCTATCCTATTCTACGACTACGAGAAACTTCTTTGAGGTGAGATGGCGCACACGAGTCCACTAACCACCACACAATACACTACTATGGATTCATCCCCGTCTCCCTACGAGAAGGCCATCCATAGCACTCACACTTGTCTTGAGCATTTTAGAGTATCCACTTCAAGTTGTCTATGTACCACGTAAGCATCCAAGAAGTCCATAACCGCGGACCTGGCTATTCGAATAGATCATGTTAAACCTGCAGGAGTGTACTTCTTCACACACGCTCTCGCCACTTACCGCCATGTACACGTCGTGTATCTCGGCAACCTTCAAGCGGAAGCCTGGCGAGGGAGTCGGCCACGACCTAACTAACCACACAAGACTCTAGTCCAGGTTTATCGCCTATTCGGGTTCCATCCGCAAGGAGATCCGTCCGGGGTGTCGCTCACGGCCCCAAACAATGTGAGCAGGGTTCCCAAGCCCACCATCCGGGTGCCACTTGGTACACCATGCCACTATGCCTAGTGTGTCCCAAGCCCACCTGGCCGGGTGCCACTTGGTAGACTACTAACACTACCTACAAACACCAGAGACTAATTGCAACTCCTGGACAGAGATCAAGTTGATTAATAAGTCGAGAGGGGCACTTAAGCATTCCAATGTGCGGTAGTAGCTAGTCATTGGACAACATACACAGAACTTAGTGCTTAAGGACGGTTCCAGTGAGAAAACCCACCATTTACTCCTACATGGCCTCTCACCGCTACCTTTACCAAATCGTCTTCACACACTTACTCTCAGCACCAGAACATATCATAACACTCCAATTCATTCCCAATGAATCAGACCTGACACAACTCTATGCAATAGCAGGCATGGCATGGTAGGAACACAACATGGCTCAATCAACTCCTACACTTGCTAGTGGGTTTCAACTATTTACTATGGCAATGACAGGTCATGCAGAGGAATGGGTTCAACTACCCCAGCACAAAGTAGCAATTGAATCGTTGTTGTCCTAATGCAATAACTGAGAGCAGGAGCGAGAGAGTAGGATTGTATCGGAATGAACAAGGGGGTTTGCTTGCCTGGTAGATCAACAGGGGGGCACTGCTCCTCAGACAAGTGCTCTGGAGCACTCTCCGGAGCAGGACCTATCGAGAAGGAATGGTGTCGACAATCAAAACACAAGCATATGCAACAATGTGATGCATGATCATGGCATGTAGATGTGATGCTGTTTGAGCTAATGCAGCTAGCATTCTGTTTGAATGAAGTCCATTTGAACCAAGGGTTAAAATGCAACTCCAACTAAGCCCTTTATAAATGCCCTTTTAGTGTTTCACTTATATCACAGGTATAAGTTGGTTTGTCATGCATGAAACTAGTACAGATGGATAGATTGGATTTTTCTGATAATTTTTCATATATAACTTATTTCAATCTGAGCTACGGTTAAATTTCTATGATTTTTTGAACTTTATATCATTTTCTGGAATTTCCTGATTTAATTTAAATCTAGAAAATGAATAAATGCGTCAGCACTGCATCATGCTTGTGTCATCAAGTCAACAGCGCTGACTGGGGTCAAACCAGACGTGTGGGGTCCACACATCAGTCACACAGTGTTAAACAGGGGGTTTTTACTAATCTAATTAAAGGATTAGGGCGCAGGGGGCCACTGTGAGTGTGAGGGTTTAGATAAATGGTGATTAGCGTTAAGCTAATCACCTGGCAGGCCGGGCCCGCACATCAGGCCGGCGAGGTCATCGTCGGCGACCTCAGGACGCAGCAGCGTCCGCGTTACAGGCCACGAGGGCGGTGGCTAAGGGCACTGGGGCGTAGCCCGGGCTCTCGCGCATTTGGTGGGGCAGGAAAGAGGAGGAGGGGTGGCCGGAGCTCGCCGAAGCGGAGCTCGGGGTGGCGGCCGGAGCTCGGCTCGAGCGGTAGAGGGGCTAGAGGGCGCAGAAGGGCAGGGGAGTAGGGGGAACGACGGCGGGGCTCACAGGGGACCGGCGGGCGTCATCGGAGAGCTCGGGGAAGGCTGGACTTGGCGGGGCGGCGAGGACGATCTCCGGCGGCCGGAGATGAAGACGACGGCGCCAAGGATGAAACGGAGCTTGCCTGGGTTGCTTGGCTCGGTGAGGAGGGAGAGGGGGTCGCGGAGGAGCTGTGGAGCGCATCGGGGAGGCGCGGCAGTGGCCGAGGCCACGGTGGCTATGGACGGCGGCGACGGCGATCTCAGCCGCGAGAGAGAAAGCGAGGGGGAAGAGGGAATGGGCACGAGAGAGAGCGAGAGAGGCTTGGGGGGTGCGTGGCGACGTATGACGTGAGGAGAAAGGCCTGGAGAGGCCAGGCAGGCAGCTGCTGTTGGGGAACTTAATAATTTCAAAAAAATTCCTACGCACACGCAAGATCATGGTGATGCATAGCAACAAGAGGGGAGAGTATTGTCCACGTACCCTCGTAGACCGTAAGCGGAAGCGTTATGACAATGCGGTTGATGTAGTCGTACGTCTTCACGATCCGACCGATCCAAGCACCGAACGTACGGCACCTCAGTGTTCACCACTGGTTCAGCTCGATGACGTTCCCCTGGCTCCGATCCAGCAAAGCGTCGGGGATGAGTTCCGTCAGCATGATGGTGTGGTGACGATGATGATGTTTTACCGGCGCAGGGCTTCGCCTAAACTCCGCAACAATAAGACCGATGTGGAATATGGTGGAGGGGGCAACGCACACGGCTAAGGAACGATCCATAGATCAACTTGTGTTGTCTGGGGTGCCCCCCTACCCCCGTATATAAAGGAGCAAGGGAGGGGGTGGCCGGCCTAGTAGGAGGCACACCAATGAGGAGTCCTACTCCCATCGGGAGTAGGATTCCCCCCCCTTCCAAGTAGTAGGAGTAGGAGTCAA
The DNA here is from genome assembly GCA_021437245.1 of Aegilops speltoides. Lineage (NCBI taxonomy): Eukaryota > Viridiplantae > Streptophyta > Magnoliopsida > Poales > Poaceae > Aegilops > Aegilops speltoides. Next base: position 52,521,011 of record CM038142.1, read on the forward strand.
GGAAAGGGGGAAGAGAAGAGAAGGAAGGAGGGGGCGCAGCCCTCCCCCTAGTCCAATTCGGACTAGGCCTTGGGGGGGCGCCCAACCTCTCCTCTCTCTTTCCCCTAAAGCCCAATAAGGCCCATATACTCCCCGGCGAATTCCCGTAACTCTCCGGTACTCCGGAAAATATCCGAATCAATCGGAACCTTTCCGAACTCCTTCCAATATATCAATCTTTACGTCTCGACCATTTCGAGACTCCTCGTCATGTCCCCGATCTCATCCGGGACTCCGAACTCCTTCGGTACATCAAAGCTCATAAACTCATAATGAAACTGTCATCGTTACGTTAAGCATGCGGACCCTACGGGTTTGAGAACTATGTAGACATGACCTAGAACTATTCTCGGTCAATAACCAATAGCGGAACCTGGATGCCCATATTGGCTCCTACATATTCTACGAAGATCTTTATCGGTCAAACTGCATAACAACATACGTTGTTCCCTTTGTCATCGGTATGTTACTTGCCCGAGATTCGATCGTCGGTATCCAATACCTAGTTCTATCTCGTTACCGGCAAGTCTCTTTACTCGTTATGTAATGCATCATTCCGTAACTAACTCATTAGCTACATTGCTTGCAAGGCTTATAGTGATGTGCATTACCGAGAGGGCCCAGAGATACCTCTCCGACAATCGGAGTGACAAAACCTAATCTCAAAACGCCAACCCAACATGTACCTTCGGAGACACCTGTAGTACTCCTTTATAATCACCCGATTCGTTGTGACGTTTGGTAGCACCCAAAGTGTTCCTCCGGTAAACGGGAGTTGCATAATCTCATAGTTGCAGGAACATGTATAAGTCATGAAGAAAGCAATAGCAACATACTAAACGATCAAGTGCTAGGCTAACGGAATGGGTCAAGTCAATCACATCATTCTCCTAATGATGTGATCTCGTTAATCAAATGAGAACTCTTTTGTCCATGGCTAGAAAACTTAACCATCTTTGATTCACGAGCTAGTAAAGTAGAGGCATACTAGTGACACTATGTTTGTCTATGTATTCACACATGTATTATGTTTCCGGTTAATACAATTCTAGCATGAATAATAAACATTTATCATAAAATAAGGAAATAAATAATAACTTTATTATTGCCTATAGGGCATATTTCCTTCAGTCTCCCACTTGCACTAGAGTCAATAATCTAGTTCACATCGCCATGTGATTTAACACCAATATTCACATCTGTATGTGATTAACACCCATAGTTCACACCGTCATGTGACCAACACCCAAAGGGTTTACTAGAGTCAATAATCTAGTTCACATCGCTCTGTGATTAACACCCAAAGAGTACTAAGGTATGATCATGTTTTGCTCGTGAGAGAAGTTTAGTCAATGGGTCTGTCACATTCAGAGCCGTATGTATTTTGCAAATATTCTATGTCTACAATGCTCTGTATGGAGCTACTCTAGCTAATTGCTCCCACTTTCAATATGTATCCAGATTGACATTTAGAGTCATCTGGATCGGTGTAAAAGCTTGCACCGATGTAACTCTTTACGACGGGCTCTTTTATCACCTCCATAATCGAGAAGTATTTCCTTAGTCCTCACTAAGGATATTCTTGACTGCTGTCCAGTGATCTACTATTAGATCAAAAATTGTATTCCTTTGCCAAATATAGAGCAAGGTATACAATAGGTCTGGTTCACAGCATAGCATACTTTATAGAACCTATGACTGGGGCATAGGGAACGACTTTTCATTATCTTTCTATTTTCTGCCATAGTCGGATTTTGAGTCTTACTCAACTTTACACCTTGCAACACAGGCAAGAACTCTTTCTTTGACTGTTGCATTTTGAACTACTTCAAAAAATTTATCAAGGTATGTACTTATTGAAAAACTTATCAAGCGTCTTGATCTATCTATATAGATCTTGATGCTCAATGTGTAAGCAGCTTCACCGAGGTCTTTCTTTGAAAAACTCCTTTCAAACACTCCTTTATGCTTTCCAGAAAATTCTACATCATTTCCAATTAATAATATGTCATTCACATATACTTATCAGAAAGGCTGTAGAGCTCCCACTCACTTTCTTGTAAATACAGGCCTTTCCAAAAGTCTGTATAAAACCATATGCTTTGATCAACTCATCAAAGCATATATTCCAACTCCGAGATGCTTGCACCATTCCATTGATGGATTGCTGGAGCTTGCACACTTTTTTTCGAGGGGGGGGGCTTGCACACTTTGTTAGCATGTTTAGGATTGACAAAAACTTTCTGGTTACATCATATACAACTCTTCTTTAATAAATCCATTAAGGAATGCAGTTTTGACATCCATTTGCCAGATTTCATAAAATGTGGTAATTGCTAACACGATTCAGACATCCTTAAGCTTCGATACGAGTGAGAAAATCTCATCATATTCAACACCTTAGACTAGTTGAAAACCTTCCGCAACAAGTTGAGCTTAGTAGATAGTAACACTACTATCAGTGTCCGTCTTCCTCTTGAAGATCCATTTATTTAACATGGCTTGATGATCATCGAGCAAGTCAATCAAAGTCCATACTTTGTTCTCATACATGGATCATATCTCAGATTTTATGGCCTCAAGCCATTTCCTGGAATCCGGGCTCATCATCGCTTCCTCATAGTTTGTAGGTTCATCATGGTCTAGTAACATGACTTCCAGAACATGATTGCCATACCACTCTGGTGCGGATCTTACTCTGGAAGACCTACGAGGTTTGGTAGCAACTTGATCTGAAGTTTCATGATCATCATCATTAACTTCCTCACTAATTGGTGTAGGAATCACCGGAACTGATTTCTGTGATGAACTACTTTCCAATAAGGGAGAAGGTACAATTACCTCATCAAGTTCTACTTTCCTCCCACTCACTTCTTTCGAGAGAAACTTCTTCTCTAGAAAGGATCCATCTTAGCAACGAATAACTTGCCTTCGGATCTATGATAGAAGGGGTACCCAATAGTTACGTTTGGGTATTCTATGAAGACGCACTTCTCCAATTTGGGTTCGAGCTAATCAGATTGAAACTTTTTCACATAAGTATCGCAGCCCCAAAATTTAAGAAACGACAGCTTAGGTTTACTGCTAAACCATAGTTCATACTGTGTCGTCTCAACGGATTTAGATGGTGCCCTATTAAACGTGAATGCAGCTGTCTCTAATGCATAACCCCAAAACGATAGTGGTAAACCGATAAGAGACATCATAGATCGCACCATATCTAGTAAAGTATGATTATGACGTTCGGACACACCATTACGTTGTGGTGTTCCATATGGCATGAGCTGTGAAACTATTCCACATTGTTTAAAATGAAGGCCAAACTCGTAACTCAAATATTCATCTCCGCGATCAGGTCGCAGAAACTTTATTTTCTTGTTACGATGATTTTTCCACTTCACTCTAAAATTCTTTGAACCTTTCAATTATTTCAGACTTATGTTTCATCAAGTAGATATACCCATATCTGCTCAAATCATTTTGTGAAGGTCAGAAAATAACAATACTGCCACGAGCATCAACACTCATTGGATTGCATCCATCGGTATGTATTATTTCCAATAAGTCAGTAGCTTGTTCCATTGTTCCGGAGAACGGAGTTTTAGTCATCTTGCCCAAAAGGCACGGTTCGCAAGCATCAAATGATTCATAACCAAGTGATTTCGAAAATCCATCTTTATGGAGTTTCTTCATGCGCTTTACACCGATATGACCCAAACAGCAGTGCCACAAATAAGTTGCACTATCATTATTAACTTTGCATCTTTTGGCATCAATTTTATGAATATGTGTATCACTAAGATCGAGATCCAACAAACTATTTTCATTGGGTGTATGACCATTGAAGGTTTTATTCATGTAAACAGAACAACAATTATTCTCTGACTTTAAATGAATAACCGTATTGCAATAAACATGATCAAATCATATTCATGCTCAACGCAAACGCCAAATAACATTTATTTAAGTTTAACACTAATCCTGAAAGTATAGGGAGTGTGTGATGATGATCATATCAATCTTGGAACTACTTCCAACACTCATCGTCACTTCCTTCAACTAGTCTGTGTTTATTCTGTAACTCCTGTTTCCAGTTACTAATCTTAGCAACCGAACAAGTATCAAATACTCAGGGGTTACTATAAACACTAGTAAGGCACACATAAATAACTTGTATATCAAATATACCCTTTTTCACTTTGCCATCCTTCTTATCCACCAAATATTCAGGGCATTCCCGCTTCTAGTGACCATTTCCTTTGCAGTGTAAGCACTCAGTTTCAGGCTTTGGTCTAGCTTTGGGCTTCTTTGTGAGAGTGACAACTTGTTTCCAATTCTACTTGAAGTTTTCGTTTCTTTCCCTTTGCCCTTTTCTTGAAACCAGTGGTCTTGTCAATCATCAACAGTTGATGCTCTTTCTTGATTTCTACCTTCGTTGATTTCAACATCATGAAGAGCTCGGGAACCGTTTTCGTCATCCTTTGCATACTATAGTTCATCACGAAGTTCTAGTAACTTGGTGATGGTGACTAGAGAACTCTGTCAATCACTATCTTATCTGGAGGATTAACTCCCACTTGATTCAAGCGATTGAAGTACCCAGACAATCTGAGCACATGCTCACTAGTTGAGCGATTCTCCTCCATCTTTTAGCTATAGAACTTGTTGGAGACTTCATATCTCTCAACTCGGGTATTTGCTTGAAATATTAACTTCAATTCCTGGAACATCTCATATGGTCCATGATGTTCAAAACGCCTTTGAAGTCCCGATTCTAAGCCGTTAAGCATGGTGCACTAAACTATCAAGTAGTCATCATATTGAGCTAGCCAAACGCTCATAACGTCTGATCCGCTCCTGCAATAGGTCATCTACCTAGCGGTGCATTAAGGACATAATTCGTGCAGGCAGCAATGAGGATAAACCTCGATCACGGATCCAATCCGCATCATTGCTACTAACATTTTTCAACACAATTTCTCTAGGAACATATCAAAATAAACATATGAAAGCAACAAGCGAGCTATTGATCTACAACATAATTTGCAAAATACTACCAGGACTAAGTTCATGATAAATTTAAGTTCAATTAATCATATTACTTAAGAACTCCCACTTAGATAGACATGCCTCTAATCCTCTAAGTGATTACGTGATCCATATCAACTACACCATGTCCGATCGTCACGTGAGATGGAGTAGTTTCAACGGTGAACATCAATATGTTGATCATATCTACTATATGATTCACGCCGACCTTCGGTCTCCGTGTTCGAGGCCATATCTGTTATATGCTAGGCTCGTCAAGTTTAACCTTAGTATTCCGCGTGTGCAACTGTTTTGCACCCGTTGTATTTGAACGTAGAGCCTATCACACCCGATCAACACATGGTGTCTCAGCACGAAGAACTTTCGCAATGGTGCATACTCAGGGAGAACACTTCTTGATAATTTTAGTGAGAGATCATCTTAAAATGCTACCGTCAATCAAAGCAAGATAAGATGCATAAAGGATAAACATCACATGCAATCAATATAAGTGATATGATATGGCCATCATCATCTTATGCTTGTGATCTCCATCTTTGAAGCACCGTCATGATCACCATCGTCACCGGCGCGACACCTTGATCTCCATCGTAGCATCATTGTCGTTACGCCATCTATTGCTTCTACGACTATCGCTACCGCTTAGTGATAAAGTAAAGCAATTCTGTGGCATTTGCATTTCATACAATAAAGCGACAACCATATGGCTCTCGCCATTGCCGATAACCGGTTACAAAACATGATCATCTCATACAATAAAATATAGCATCATGTATTGACCATATCACATCACAACATGCCCTGCAAAAACAAGTTAGACGTCCTCTACTTTGTTGTTGCAAGTTTTACGTGGCTGCTACAGGCTTAGCAAGAACCGTTCTTACCCACGCATCAAAACCACAATGATAGTTTGTCAAGTTAGTGCTGTTTTAACCTTCGCAAGGACCGGGTGTAGCCACACTTGATTCAGCTAAAGTGAGAGAGACAAACACCCGCCAGCCACCTTTAAGCACGAGTGCTCGTAACGGTCAAACCAGTCTCGCGTAAGCGTACGCGTAATGTCGGTCCGGGCCGCTTCATCTCACAATACCACCTAACCAAAGTATGACATGCTGGTAAGCAGTATAAATTGTATCACCCACAACTCAATAGTGTTCTACTCGTGCATATAACATCAACGCATGAAACCTAGGCTCCGATACCACTCTTGGGGAACGTAGTAATTTCAAAAAATTTACTACGCACACGCAAGATCATGGTGATGCATAGCAACGAGAGGGGAGAGTATTGTCCACGTACCCTCGTAGACCGTAAGCGGAAGCGTTATGACAACGCGGTAGATGTAGTCGTACGTCTTCACGATCCGACCGATCCAAGCACCGAACGTATGGCACCTCCGTGTTCAGCACATGTTCAGCTCGATGACGTTCCCCGGGCTCCGATCCAGCAAAGCGTCGGGGATGAGTTCCGTCAGCACGACGGCGTGGTGACGGTGATAATGTTTTACCGGCGCAGGGCTTCGCCTAAACTCCGCGACGATATGACCGAGGTGGAATATGGTGGAGGGGGCACCGCACACGGCTAAGGAATGATCCGTAGATCAACTTGTGTTGTCTGGGGTGCCCCCTGCCCCCGTATATAAAGGAGCAAGGGAGGGGGTGGCCGGCCTAGTAGGAGGCGCACCAATGAGGAGTCCTACTCCCATCGGGAGTAGGATTCCCCCCCTTCCAAGTAGTAGGAGTAGGAGTCAAGGAAAGGGGAAGAGAAGAGAAGGAAGGAGGGGGCGCAGCCCCTCCCGCTAGTCCAATTCGGACTAGGCCTTGGGGGGCGCCCAACCTCTCCTCTCTCTTTCCCCTAAAGCCCAATAAGGCCCATATACTCCCCGGCGAATTCCCGTAACTCTCCGGTAATCCGAAAAATACCCGAATCACTCGGAACCTTTCCGAACTCCGAATATAGTCATCCAATATATCGATCTTTACGTCTTGACAATTTCGAGACTCCTCGTCATGTCCCCGGTCTCATCCGGGACTCCGAACTCCTTCGGTACATCAAAACTCATAAACTCATAATGAAACTGTCATCGTAACGTTAAGCATGCGGACCCTACGGGTTCGAGAACTATGTAGACATGACCTAGAACTATTCTCGGTCAATAACCAATAGCGGAACCTGGATGCCCATATTGGCTCCTACATATTCTACGAAGATCTTTATCGGTCAAACCGCATAACAACATACGTTGTTCCCTTTGTCATCGGTATGTTACTTGCCCGAGATTCGATCGTCGGTATCCAATACCTAGTTCTATCTCGTTACCGGCAAGTCTCTTTACTCGTTACGTAATGCATCATTCCGTAACTAACTCATTAGCTACATTGCTTGCAAGGCTTATAGTGATGTGCATTACCGAGAGGGCCCAGAGATACCTCTCCGACAATCGGAGTGACAAAACCTAATCTCGAAATACGCCAACCCAACATGTACCTTCGGAGACACCTGTAGTACTCCTTTATAATCACCCGATTCGTTGTGGACGTTTGGTTGCACCAAAGTGTTCCTCCGTAAACGGGAGTTGCATAATCTCATAGTTACAGGAACATGTATAAGTCATGAAGAAAGCAATAGCAACATACTAAATGATCAAGTGCTAGGCTAACGGAATGGGTCAAGTCAATCACATCATTCTCCTAATGATGTGATCTCGTTAATCAAATGAGAACTCTTTTGTCCATGGCTAGGAAACTTAACCATCTTTGATTCACGAGCTAGTAAAGTAGAGGCATACTAGTGACACTATGTTTGTCTATGTATTCACACATGTATTATGTTTCCGGTTAATACAATTCTAGCATGAATAATAAACATTTATCATAAAATAAGGAAATAAATAATAACTTTATTATTGCCTCTAGGGCATATTTCCTTCAGCTGCGTGCCGGCGCGCATGGCGTCGGGCACCGCTTCCCCTCTGCCTACTGGCAAGAGGAGGAAGACAGTTATGCCCCTGGTGGGCTGGGCCAGAACAGGAACGGGCCGGCTAGAGGCGCCAGGTAAGTTTCCTATTCTGTTTTGTTTCTGTTTTTTTAATTATTCTGACATTTGTTTGGTTAAAAAAATACTAAACCATTTTATTTTCTTATGCCAATTTTTGTAGGAACTAGTGGTATTATTCCAGAGCTCCTCAACAATTAGCATAACTTTTGGACATATATTATATATATAACATATATATATATATATATATATATATATATATCCAAGGCAAAATAATTACTAGATTAATCCAAATGGCCAAAATGAATACTTATGCGCTCCTAAAAATATTGGTTTGATTAATCCAAATGGTCCAATATTTTCAGAGAGCAACATGAGCATTTTCTTGGACCTTTTTGGAGCACTTTTTATTTGGGTCATTTCCAGAGATGATTCTGAGGGTTTCACAAATCCTTATTTCAAACTTAAATGAAATTAAACATGATGCACACATGACTAGCTAGCCTTGAGCATACCAGAACTAGGGATGTAACATCCAAAACCCCGCGTCTCCAGATCCTGTATGAGAGATGGGAGATTAGGTTTTTGGGGAGCGTCTCCTACGCAACTGCCCACCAACGTTAATCTACGTCCATTACACCGTCTACGTTTGCGTCCCATGGACACCAAAGCCGACCAACTCGCTGCCAAGAAGCTTGAAGCCGAGAAGAAGGCCACCGAGGACACCGCTGCCACAGCCGTCACGGCTTCGGCCTTGCCTACTGGAGGGTATAACTCGTTTATCTCGCTCTTGTTTATTTCTATCTTAGCCATACTAAAGTGATATGTAGATCAAACTTGATCATTGTGCAGTGTGTGGGAAAAGGAACCCCATAACTACTGACTGCACCTGGCTGAGGCAAATGAAACATGTTCCCAAGTTTGTGGGATATGCTGCTAGAGGTTTGGGAGTGTTGTTAGTGCAAAGCTCTAAGATAACACTGATTTTGAAAACCCAAACCCAATGGCTCTAGTCACAGTCAAATCTGGTGTGTTAAATGAAACCCAATTGCTGGAGGGATTCAATTACATGTTTAGTTGGAGCTGGAAGTGGGGATGTAAAAAGCAAGGAAACAATGCCTTTCTGATGAGATTTCCAAACACGGGCAGACTGATGGAGCTGGTAAAATGGGATGATTTCAAATCGTTGGGTACTGGGGCTGTGACAAATATCAAAAAATGGGCCTTTGACTCACAAGCAGTTGGCAAGCTTCACACAACCTGGATTACTTTTGAGAAGGTGCCAGAGTGTCTTAGGCATTTCTTTGGCATGTGTGAAGTTGTTGCATCTTTGGGGCCAGTGTTAGAAATTTACATGGATACAATTACTCATGAGAAAATCAGGGCAAAAGTGGGGATAAGAGACTTTGAGAAGATCCCATGATACACTGAAATCACAGATAGAGACTTGAACATCTACAGAGTAATGCCTAAGCTGGAAAAGGTAGTGGAGATGGGCTGGTATGGAGAACATAAGAGACAACACCTGGATGAAACTGGCATGGACTATGTGGGTGATGAAGTGAGAAAGAGAAAGAAGAACAGTGATGCTGGAGACAGTAACAGAGAAAATGTGACCTTGGGCGGTCTGAGTTTGGTTCAATCTGAAGAATTTAAGAAAAGAAGTGAGGCAATTCTGGTGGCCCAACAGGAACACAATAAAGAGAGAGAGGCTAGGAAAAAAGTGGAGGCTAACTTGGGAATGGTCATCAGAAAGATGCAAGAAAATGAAGAAGAAAATGTTAGACCAAAAGCACTTCAAATCCAAGATGAGAAAAAGATCCAAGAAATGGAGATAGAAAAGAAAATGCCGATGGACCTGGTCAATCAACAACAAATCATGATATCCAGATGTGTGGAAAAAATTGAGAGACAGGAGGAAAGAGAAAGACAAATGAGGATATCACTGAAAATGATTTGAAGAAAATGGAAGAGGAAAACAAAGAAGAAGACAATGACACATATGTGGAACCAGTTTATTATGGAGCCAGTCAGGAGTGTGTGGACTCGTTTACTGCCAGATTGGGGATAAACACTGGAGATCAAAAAGAAGGAGTGGACCTGGACAATAATATAGAAGATAATCCGAGAAGATGTGGCAGACTGGCACACAAACAAGATGCTAGGATAGAGGAGCTGGCCAAGAAGAGAGCAGCAGACAAAGACAATTATGGTAAGGAAAAATGATGTGGAGGTTAATAACCCCTCTCTTATTTTCATGGCTGATAAAATTGGCATGGATCTAGGGTGTACTATTGATATGATCAATCAAAACTTAGAGATTATTGAGAATATGGACCAAAGTAGAAGGGACTTCTATTTTACTCACTTAAAACAAAAAGAGGAGACAACCGTGCAAAACGAGATATCTCTCATTAACACTGGGGATCTCTCTCTGAAAGAATTATGCTCTGATGATGACCACTCAGATGCAAAGATGGAGATGGATTATTGTCGGTGTACTAAGGAAGGGGTACCTCAGTACCCCAACTTGTGCACGGGCGGTCGCAGTTCCCGCGACTGGGTTCGCCACGGGCTTGCCGGAGACCATCCTTTCCCGTATCAAGCCATTCAAGAACAAAGTGTACAGACAAAAGGTCGAGACCCCAGCAAGCGGAGCTTGCCGGGAGGGCCGCCCCAGGCTCAAGACAATATCACCCCGGCGAGAGGAGCTTGCCGGGAGAGCCGTTCCAGGCTTGAGATTACATCACTCACACAAGGCCCTGGCGGAAGGAGTTCGCCGGGAAGGCTAGAAGATCACACCACAGGAGACACGCCTCGGCGCTACATGCGTCCCGGCGAGGGCCCGGGGAGCGGCATATTACAGAGCCCGGCAAGCCCCTGGGTCCGGCAAGATCAAGACCCCGGCAAGGTACTTGCCGGGGGAGCTGCGCTGTGTGCCCGCGCTCCAGCTCAACGGCCCACGCGTCGCCCTGGGGCCTTTCCAGGGACGCGTGGCGGGTGGCTGCACAACCAAAGGGACACGGTGGCGCTTCACGGTGATGGATCCATCGCCGTGGCAGACGGAGACGCAAGGGCGGGAGCTTTTGGAGTCGACGGTGACGGGCATTTAATGCTCTTGTCCCCATCGTCGAAGTAGGTAGAAGCCACTGCTCGCTAATCGTAGCTCCTTTGTTCCCGACTGCTCCAACTACCACCTCTTTTACATTTTTACCCCTTTCTCCCACGCTGACACTGCCGGTGACCCTTGCACTATAAAAGGAGGCCCATGCACAACGTGGGGGGTTCGAGTTTCGCGGTTCGGCCGATTCGACTCATCCGAGACCATCGCATACTCACGCTCGTACTCTCGAGCAAGATCAATAACAACACAAAGCAGCAGAGGACTCTTATCTCCGGAGAGCTCCGGCTGGGTAAAAAGCCCAGCGCAGCGTGCTCGCCTCGATCTGCTCTCTCAGGCCTCCTCCGCCTCGCATCAAGATGCAGACGAAGGGGCCCCCCGGCCCCATAGGTGCTCGCGGCGGCCACCGTCCGCCCCGACAATTATTATGCCCATCTGAAAAATATCTTTGCTAGTGGAAAGAAAAATAACAACACAGGATCCCCTGGAATTACTAGTGGACAACCTGTGGTGTATATAGGAGGAAAAAGAGGGGGAAAGGTAGGGAAAACGGGAGGGATGATTTGGAATGTTAGGGGGTGGGACCTGATATCAAAAAATCTTTTATTAGATCTAATATTTGTGACAAGAGGATTGACTTCATTGGTCTTCAAGAGACCATAAAAAATGATTTCACCAAGAATGAGCTACATAATCTAAGTGGAGGTAGGAATTTTGAGTGGCATTGGACACAACCTAGAGGGGAAGCAGGGGGAATCCTGGTAGGGATTAATAAAGAGACCTTTGAGATTATTAATGTTGAGAAGGGGATTTACTGTATTAGGACACTCCTTCTTGATAAAAAAGCTAAATTTGAATGGAATCTCAGTATTGTTTATGGAGATGCTCAAAATGTGGGTAAAGCTTCCTATATTGCAGAAATATCCACAGTTTACCATGATAATGCCTCTGTACCATGTCTTATGGGGGGATTTCAATGTTATTAGGAAATCTGATGATAAAAATAAAACTGGTGGATATAACCACTGGAGCTTTATTTTTAATGCTATAATTGAGCAAGCTGGTCTGAGAGAATTGCCTTTGAATGGCGGAAAATTTACTTGGGCTAATAATCTCCCAGACCCCACATATGAAAAACTAGATAGAATCCTTATTTGTCCAGACTGGAAAGATCACTATCCCCTAACTGAGGTATATGCTCTAGAAAGAGATCTTTCTGACCATACACCCCTGATCCTTGACACAGGGAAGAACACATATTCAACTCCTATTTTCAGGTATGAAAACTCCTGGATGATGAGAGAGGGGTTTAAAGAATTTGTTATTAAAATTTGGTCTGCAAAATATCATGGGGATACCATGGAATGATGGCAGAAAAGGATGAGAGTGTTTAGACAGAAAGTGAGAGGGTGGATTTTAAACTCTGATGCTTGGTATAGACAAATTAAAAAAGATATCCTAATAAAGTTAGATGCTATAGATAAAAAAGCTGAGATTATCGGACTTTCTGCTCATAATAGAAAAGAGCATAGAGAACTTAGATCTCAATTGCATAGATTATTGAAACAAAAAGAAATGAAATGGCTAAAAAATATATAGACAAAGAAATAAAAGATGGATATTGCAACACAAAATATTATCATGCTAAGGTGAATGGGGGGAGGAGAAAAAACAGACTTCTTTCTTTAGAACAAGAGGAGGGTGTGATTAAGGGAGAACATAATCTTATTAAATACATTACTGATTTCTACAAAAAATTGTTTGGACAACCAGACACTTCTACAATCAACCTTAATATCTTGGGGGGACAATCAATAACTAGAGCACAGGCTGAGAGTTTAATCAAACCTTTCTCAATGGAAGAACTTCAGGCCGTGGTCTTTGGAATGGAAAAAACAAAAGCCCTGGCCCTGATGGAATACCCATTGACTTCTACCAACATTTTTGGGAGACTGTCAAGTGGGATTTAATGAAACTTCTAAATGAGTTTCATGAGGGAAAACTAGATATCACAAGACTTAACTATGGGATTATTACTTTGGTACTAAAAACTGAGGATGCCAAACAAATTCAAAAGTTTAGACCCATTTGCCTATTGAATGTCAGTTTCAAAATTATCACTAAAGTCCCGATGAACAGATTAAGTAAAATCATTAAGCATGTCATTATTCCAACACAGACTGCTGTCAGATATCGGGTTCCGGCAAAACCCTTAAGGTTCGAACTCTAGGGTGCGCGCGGAGATCTTCCCCTTACCGATCGACGTCCCAACACCTCGCTGAGAATCTAAGCTAAACGGTGAACAACACGAGAGACACAAGATTTATATTGGTTCGGGCCACGGTTGTGGCGTAATGCCCTACTCCAGTGTGTGGTGTGGTGGATTGCCTCGGGGGCTCATGATGAACAGTACAGGGGAAGAACAGCCTCGTGAGAGGTGTTCTTGTGGTGGTGGTTTGCCTGAGAAGGATTTGATCTCCTACTACTGTGGTGGCTATCTCTATATATAGAGGCCATGGTCCTCTTCCCAAATATTGAGCGGGAAGGGCGCCAACAACGGCCATTTTGAAGGGGAACATCTAGTACAAGTTATCCTGACTAAAGTTGGTCTTCAGCTGCCAAAGGCACTGGTGATGATGCCGTCTTGGGCTCCACGGTGACCTCCGTCCTGTCGCTCTGCTGGTCTTGGTCTTGTTGCACCGAAACGGTAACCTTTGCCTGATGCCTCGGTACTTCACGCCTGCATTTGCCCCCTTTGCACCAAAGAGGAAACAAGGACATTGCGCAGGCCGGCGCCCGCCTGGTCTCGATCGTCATGGCTTGCGTCACGAGCACCTCGCGAGGTACCCTTGCCTTGATCTTTCTACCTCCTCGCGAGCCTTCCTGGTGAGGCCGTTCCTGAGGAAGCCTTTCGTTGTCCGCCCCACGAGGTTTGGCCCCTCGCGAGGGTCTTGAGCTTGAGTTGATGAAGATGGGCCATACTTGGCCACCACTTGAGCCACGCCGCAGGCCGCAGGCAGGCAAGTCTGGGGACCCCCGTTCCCAGAACACCGACAGTAGCCCCCAGGCCCAAGGCGCGCTCGGACTTGGCTTAGCAGAGAAGCGAAGGGGCAAGTGCGGAGCGCCGCGGGCCCCAGCAGCCTGCGGCCTTGGTCGCCGCGTGGTGGTTGACTGGACGTGGGCGTCTCTGCTTCCCCACGCTGCCTCAGCAACTGCCCATCTGACAAAAGGCTGGTCCGGGTTAGTCCTACCTTCATTGCTCTCATTCGCCTTGCTTCAGATTCCCTTTCTTGCTCTTGCCCTCCTACTTCCAAAATATCCAGATCCGCTTGTCCCTTTCCTCTCCAACGAACAATGGCGCCCCTCAAGACCGCGACCAGGGCTCCATCGTCCTGGTACTCGCTGGCTCTGGATCCCCCAAACATGACGGAGAAGAATCTCGCCCTCACACGCCTGATGACGGTGGCGCAGGGCAGCGAGATGGGGAGACTGCGCTCCGGCCCGGCTCCGTCCAGCCGGAGGACAAGGGGAGCACCTTCTATCCCTTCTTCATGAGCGCCGTCATCGCTGGTCTGGTGCCTCCTTTTTCTGAGTTCTTCTTTGTTGTCCTTCGCCATTATAAGCTGCATGCTCTGCACCTCCACCCCAACTCTGTTCTCCTTCTATCGATTTTTGCCTACTACTGTGAGGCGCATGTCGAGGTGATGCCCTCCGTGGCCTTGTTGCGCCACTTCTTCTACCTCCGAGTCATTGGCGCCAATATCTCGGCATGCGCAAGCTTTGTTGCGTACTCCAAAGCCAACGCAATCTCGAAGGCCGGGAAGAGGGCCGACAACTTCCAAAGCAAGTGGGTCATGCTGGATGCCGGGTGCATCAGTTCTCAGCTAGCGCTGCCTACGGGAATGCCCCAATCCGTCGATGTGTGGTCCCGCGCGAAGCTTGACGACCGACGGGTGAAGCCGGTGCTGGAGAAGATGAACGCTGACCTGAGGCCGAGCAACATGAAGGCAGCGAAGCTGACCGGGGCCATGCTCCTGGGGGAGTTCCTGGTGCATCGGGTGGCTCCACTTCAGGCGCACTCGCGCCCATTGAGGAGGCTCGAGGATGTGGACGCCGACCTCCGCCAGAACTCGGAGGCCCTGGCTGACGAAGATCTGACCGCAGCTCTCTGCTTCTTGGTCGAAGAGGACGTGGCAAGCCCGGAGGGTGCTCCGGTCCCATTGTTCCTCTGAGACGACTGGGAGCGGGTGGTGGACACCATGCCCACCTTTGACGGGGACGATCTGGTGCCGGCGGTGGCTCCCGAGGGCCAAGCGGCGACGATGATGGTGGACTTGTCCTCTGATGATTCCGGCGGGGGAGTGGAGGAAGACGAGGATGAGGAGGAGGAGGAGCACGACTCGGAGGTGACCACCGAGGAGATGGGGGAGACTTTCCCCTGGCGCAGGTCGAACGCCCTCTGCTCCATGCCGGACGATGACGAGGTCGGCACCAGGAGAGGAGGAGAGGACCAGCCCGTGATCCCGAAGAAGGACAGGTCGGGGCTGATCTCGCGTGGGTCTACCCCAGCCCCAGTGCTACCCGGAGCCAGCTCCAGCCCTTCTGGTGCGCCTTCTTTTGCTACCGGGCCTCCCGAGGCTGAGCCCCGCAGGAGGCTCTCGGGCTTCAAGCTCGGCCAGAGGCCGTTGGAACTTGCGGCAGTTGACCAGTAAGTACTCGAACTCTGCTTCGCTCTTATTTTTGCCGCCAAGGCTTGACACCCTCCATTGTTTGGGTAGGCTGCTGCCTGCAACGAAGAGGCTGAAGGGGGACATGGCGGCCCCACTCGGGGCAAGCTCGTCTGTTGTGGCCGTGCCTTCACCTGCGGGAAAGGGAGACAGTGAAGCTCGCATCTCCCCTGCCTGATCGTCCTTGCAAGGCCAGGAGGGACGCTCTGGCGGGGAGCCAGCCGCCGTGGCCCCGCTCACTCTGGAGGCGCCTACGCTTGATGCTGTCGCCAAGTTTGCCAAGGCTCAGGAGGTCCCGGCCTCTCAAGTCGTGATCACGCTGCCCCGTCTTCTCCTCCTACTCCACCGGTTCCCGTCTCCTCTGCCTCCTCCGCGCCTTGGACCGTGTTGCCGATGAGCTGAGTCGGCTGCGAGAAGATCTCCAGGGCGCCAACCCCCGCCTGGTGGCCGGGCGCCTAGAGCTAGTCTCTGGCTGGGTTCGCTCTGACGCTTTCGTCTGAGCGGCTCTGAGCCAGGCTGTGACAGCTTCCGAGGAGGAGAAGCAAGTCACCTCCCAGGCCATAGCCGCCCGGGACGCGGCATTGAAGGATGCTTCAACTGTCAAGGGCCACTGCAAGGCGCTGGAGGACGAGCTGCAAGGCCTGCATGATGAGCTTGCCAAGGAGGTTCGCGACCGTCAGGCGAAGGAGGAGGAGATGAAGGCTCTGGAGGCTGCTGTCAGGGACCGCAACGCCAAACTCTCGGCTGATCACAGCCGGCTGAAGACGCTAGAGCAGACAGTAAAGGCGGAGAGGGCTGAGTTGGATGCCAAGGCGAAAGTCTTGGCCGAGGATCATGCGGCCTTCACGGACTACGAGGTGAGATCTCGCAAGGTGCTGAAGTCGCTTTATGAAGATGGTCTGGAAAAGCCACTGGCCGGAGCCACGGAAGGCCCCGCCAAGCTGCTTCCCTTCCTGGTCGAGGTGCTTGAGGAGGTCGTGACCGGCATCGGCCCCATGGCCGAGGTTGAAGCTTGCGTCCTTTCCTCCGCAGCGCTGACGCGGATCCTCAGCCACGTCTACCTCCGCAACCCCGACGCAAACCTTGACGACTTGCTGGAGCCTGTGGATGTCGAGCGCTCCGCCGCAGCTGTTGAGGCCATGAAGGGCCAAGCGGAGGCCTTGCTGGCAAAGTTCCACGCCTTCAACACTGCGCCCAAGCAAGGTGCTGCTGGCTCCGCGGCCTCGGGGGGTGGAGCTGACAAGCGCGACTCCACGAGCGGCGGGGCTTCCCAAGGGTGATCTTCTCGCGACTTCTTTCCTGCTCCAACTCCTGCAACATGTACCGCGCCTTGTGGAGGCGTTTAAACTTGTGTTTGGTATCGTGAGGACAATTTATGGTCTGTGATATTTGCTTCTAAATTTCCGAGATTTAGCGGTCTCCTTCCTATTTGCTTTGTGTTCTACGTCGGCAGGGTCCAGCCCCGCGCATACCTCAGCTGCCGTTAGCCCCGACCGGGTCACCAGGACGGGACTAAGGAGCGAGGGGCTATTTGGCAAGTTAGGCTCCTGAGTCACGATGCTTAAGAGTCCCCCTTGACGTGCAAACAGCAAATAGGGAGGGGGTGTAGGAGTGGATCTGTCGTTCTACGTCGGCAGGGCCCGGCCCCGCGCATACCTCAACCGTCGTTACCCTTTCAGAACTAAGGAGTGAGGGGTGCTACGTCTCGAGCTTGCATTGGTTTTCCCCGAAGAGGAGAGGATGATGCAGCACAGTAGCGTAAGTATTTCCCTCAGTTTTTGAGAACCAAGGTATCAATCCAGTAGGAGGTCACGCGCAAGTCCCTCGTACCTGCACAACACGATAGCAACTCGCAACCAACGCTTAGGGGTTGTCAATCCCTTCACGGTCACTTACGAGAGTGAGATCTGATAGAGATAATATTTTTGGTAGTTTTGATAAATAGATGCAAAGTAAAAAGTAAAGGCAAAGTAAAAACAAAGCAAATAATAAAGTGATATAGATTGATATGATGAGAATAGACTCGGGGGCCATAGGTTTCACTAGTGGCTTCTCTCAAGAGCATAAGTATTCTACGGTGGGTGAACAAATTACTGTTGAGCAATTGATAGAATCGAGCATAGTTATGAGGTTATCTAGGTATGATCATGTATATAGGCATCACGTCCATGACAAGTAGAACGAAACGATTCTGCATCTACTACTATTACTCCACTCATCGACCACTATCCAGCATGCATCTAGAGTATTAAGTTAAAAACAGAGTAAAGCCTTAAGCAAGATGACATGATGTAGAGGAATAAACTCATGCAATATGATAAATACCCCATCTTGTTATCCTTGATGGCAACAATACAATACGTGCCTTGCAACTCTTTTTGTCACTGAGTAAGGACACCGCAAGATTGAACCCAAAGCCATGCACTTCTCCCATTGCAAGAACTACCAATCTAGCTGGCCAAACCAAACGGATAATTAGAAGAGACTTGCAAAGATAACTCAATCATACATAAAAGAATTCAGAGAAGATTCAAATATTTTCCATAGATAAGTTGGATCATAAACTCACAATTCATCAGTCTCAACAAACACACCGCAAAAAGAAGATTACATCAAATAGATCTCCACGATAGAGGGGGAGAACATTGTATTGAGATCCAAAAAGAGAGAAGAAGCCATCTACCTACTAACTATGGACCCGAAGGTCTGAAGTAAACTACTCACACTTCATCGGAGGGGCTATGGTGATGATGTAGAAGCCCTCTCCGGCGGAGCTCCGGAACAGGCCCCAAGATGGGATCTCATGGATATAGAAGGTTGCGGCGGTGGAATTAGGTTTTTGGCTCCCTCTCTGGTCTATTGGGGATACATAGGTATATATAGGAGGAAGGAGTACGTCGGTGGAGCTCCGAGGGGCCCACGAGGTAGGGGGCGCGCCCTCCACCCTCGTGACCTCCTCGGAAGCTTCTTGGAGTTGGGTCCAAGTCTCCTGGATCGCGTTCGGTGAGAAAATCACGTCCCCGAAGGTTTCATTCCGTTTGGACTCCGTTTGATATTCCGTTTCTTCGAAACACTGAAATAGGCAAAAAACAGCAATACTGGGCTGGGCCTCCGGTTAATAGGTTAGTCCCAAAAATAATATAAAAGTGGAAAATAAAGCCCAATATAGTCCAAAACAGTAGATAAAGTAGCATGGAGCAATCAAAAATTATAGATACGTTGGAGACGTATCAAGCATCCGCAAGCTTAATTCCTGCTCGTCCTCGAGTAGGTAAATGATAAAAAAGAATTTTTGATGCGGAGTGATACTTTGGCATAATTTCAATGTAAATTTTCTTAATGAATATTCAGATCCGAAAGGTTCAAGATAAAAGTTCATATTGGCATAGAAATAATAATACTTCAAGCATACTAATCAAAGAAATTATGTCATCTCAAAATAACATAGCCAAAGAAAGTTCATCCCTACAAAATCATATAGTTAGGTCATGCTTCATTTTCGTCACACAAAGATGTTCCCAACTTCTATACCCCCGATGACAAGCCAAGCAATTGTTTCATACTTTTTAACGCGCTTCAGCTTTTTCAACCCTCACGCAATATATGAGCGCAAGCCATGGATATAGCACTATAGGTGGAATAGAATATGATGATGGGATTGTGTGGAGAAGACAAAAAAGGAGAAAGTCTCACATTGACGAGGCTAATCAACGGGCTATGGAGATGCCCATCAATTGATGTCAACATGAGGAGTAGGGATTGCCATGCAATGGATGCACTAGAGCTATGAATGCTCAACAAAAGAAAACTAGTGGGTGTGCATCCAACTCGCTTGCTCACGAAGACCTAGGGCATTTTGAGGAAGCCCATCATTGGAATATACAAGCCAAGTTCTATAATGAAAAATTCCCACTAGTATGAACAAGATAATTTATGAGACTCACTACATGAAAAACGTGGTGCTACTTTGAAGCACAAATATATGAGACTCACTACATGAAGAACAAGATGCTACTTTGAAGCACAAGTGTGGTAAAAGGATAGTAACATTGCCCCTTCTCTCTTTTTCTCTCATATTTTTTATTTTTTTATTTTTATTTTTGGTGGGCTTCTTTTGCCTCTCTTTTTTATTCGGGCTTCTTTGGCCTCTTTTTTTGTAGAGTCCGGAGTCTCATCCCGACTTGTGGGGGAATCATAGTCTCCATCATCCTTTTCCTCACTGGTGCAATGTTCTAATAATGATGATCATCACACTTTCATTACAACAACTTGATATTACAACTCGAAACTAGAACAAGATATGACTCTATATGAATGCCTCCGGCGGGGTACCGGGATGGTGCAATGAATCAAGAGTGACATGTATGAAAAATAATGTGTGGTGGCTTTGCCACAAATACGATGTCAACTACATGATCATGCAATGGCAATATGACAAAAGTAAAGTATGTCATGATGAACGGAACGGTGGAAAGTTGCATGGCAATATATCTCGGAATGGCTATGGAAATGCCATAATAGGTAAGTATGGTGGCTGTTTTGAGGAAGATATAAGGAGGTTTATGTGTGAAAGAGTGTATCCATATCACGGGGTTTGGATGTACCGGCGAAGTTTGCACCAACTCTCAATGTGACAAAGGGCAATGCACGGTACCGAAGAGGCTAGCAAATGCGAAAAGGTAAAAGTGTGTATAATCCATGGACTCACATTAGTCATAAAGAACTCATATACTTATTGCAAAAGTTTATTAGCCCTCGAAAAAAATTACTACTACGCATGCTCCTAGGGGGATAGATTGGTAGGAAAAGACCATTGCTCGTCCCCGACCACCACTCATAAGGATGAACAAGACAGGTACACTTCATGCTTCAAATTTGTTACACAACTTTACCCATACGTGCATGCTACGGGACTTACAAACTTCAACACAAGTATTTCTCAAATTCACAACTACTCAACTAGCACGACTTTGATATTATTACCTCCATATCTTAAAACAATTATTAAGCATTAAATTTATCTTAGTATTCAATTCACTCAGAAGAAAGTTTCACATATTTTGAACACTATGTATATTAACATTAAGCAAACTACCATGCTATTAATGATTCTCAAAATAATCTAAGTGAAGTATGAGAGATCAAGTTTCTTTAAAACAAATCCACCACCATTCTCTAAAAGATCTAAGTGAAGCACTAGAGCAAAAATTATCACGCTCAAAGAGATATAAGTGAAGCACATAGAGTAAAACTATCAAGCTCAAAAGATATAAGTGAAGCACATAGAGTATTCTAACAAATTCCAAATCATGTATGGCTCTCTCAAAAGGTTTGTACAGCAAGGATTATTGTGGTAGACTACCAAGCAAAGACACAAATAATACAAGACGCTCCAAGCAAAACACATATCATGTTGGTGAATAAAAATATAGCTCCAAGTAAATTACTGATGGAAGTGGATTTAAAGAGGGATGCCTTCCGGGGCATCCCCAAGCTTTGAATTTTTGGTGTCCTTGGATTATCTTGGGGGTGCCATGGGCATCCCCAAGCTTAGGCTCTTGCCGCTCCTTGTTCCATAATCCATCAAAAGAATTAACCCAAAACTTGAAAACTTCACAACACAAAACTCAACAGAAATCTCGTGAGCTCCGTTAGAGAAAGAAAACAAAAGACTACTTCAAGGTACTGTAATGAACTCATTCTTTATTTGTATTGGTGTTAAACCTACTGTATTCCAACTTCTCTATGGTTTATAAACTAATTTACTAGCCATAGATTCATCAAAATAAGCAAACAACACACGAAAAACAGAATCTGTCAAAAACAGAACAGTCTGTAGTAATCTGTAACTAACGCAAACTTCTGGAACTCTAAAAATTCTACCAAAATAGGAAGTCCTGGACAATTTGTTTATTGATCATCAGCAAAAAGAATCAACGCAAAAGCACTCTGCAGTAAAAAAATGACAACTAATCTTGTGAGCGCTAAGGTTTGTGTTTTTCAGCAGAATCAAATCAACTATCATCGTAGGTTATCCTATAGGTCTTACTTGGCACAAACACTAATTAAAACATAAAAACACATCCAAACAGAAGGTAGATGGATTATTTATTCCTAAACAGAACCAAAAACAAAAAACACAAAATAAAATTGGGTTGCCTCCCAACAAGCGCTATCGTTTAACGCCCCTAGCTAGGCATAAAAGCAAGGATAGATCTAGGTATTGCCATCTTTGGTAGGCAATCCATAAGTGGATCTCATGATAGATTCATATGGTAATTTTATTTTCTTTCTAGGAAAGTGTTCCATGCCCTTCTTTGAGGTAAATTGGAATCTAGTATTCCCTTCCTTCATATCAATAATTGCACCAATCGTTCTAAGGAAAGGTCTACCAAGAATAATAGGACATGAAGGATTGCAATCTATATCTAGAACGATAAAATCTACGGGCACATAATTCCTATTTGCAACCATAAGAACATCATTAATTCTTCCCATAGGTTTTTTAATAGTGGAATCCGCAAGATGCAAGTTTAGAGAGCAATCATCAAAGTCACAGAAATCTAGCAAATCACACAAGGCTTTGGGGATAGTAGAGACACTAGCACCCAAATCACACAAAGCATGAAACTTGTATTCTTTAATTTTAATTTTAATGGTAGGTTCCCACTCATCATGGAGTTTTCTAGGGATGGAACTTTCAACTCAAGCTTTTCTTCATAGGATTGGATCAAGGCATCAACAATGTGTTCGGTAAAGGCCTTATTTTGACTATAAGCATGAGGAGAATTTAACACGGATTGCAACAAGGAAATACAATCAATCAAAGAGCAATTTTCATAAATAAATTCCTTGAGATCCAAAATGGTAGGTTTAGCAACATCACGGTTTCTATTTATTTCAATCCTACTTTCATCAATTTCATCATCAAGATCTAGAAACTCAGAATTCTTAGAACGCCTTCTAGGTAGATCATATTCAGATTCATCAAGATTCATATTGCAAAACAAAGATTTAATGGGGGACACATCAATAACTTTTAGATCTTCATCTTGATTTTCATAGGGATTAGAAGAACACGCATTAATAAAGGCATCTTTGGAAGCACGCATCCTAGCGGTTCTTTCTTTGCACTCATCAATGGAAATTCTCATAGCTTTGAGAGACTCATTGATATCATGCTTAGGAGGAATAGATCTAAGCTTTAAAGAATCAATTTCAAGAGAAATTCTATCAATGTTCCTAGCCAAATCATCAACTTTAAGCAATTTCTCTGCAAGCAAAGCATTAAAATTCTTTTGTGAATTCATAAACTCTTTAACACTACTCTCAAAATCAGAGGGCATCTTATTAAAATTTCCATAAGAGTTGTTGTAGGAATTTCCATAATTGTTAGAAGGATTGCTAGGAAAAGGCCTAGGATTAAAATTCCCTCTATAAGCGTTGTTACCAAAACTATTCCTACCAACAAAATTCACATCCATAGATTCATTATTATTCTCAAGCAAAGTAGATAAAGGCATATCATTAGGATCAAGAGGAGTATTTTTAGGAGCAAACATCTTCATAAGTTCATCCATCTTTTCACTCAAAACATTGATTTCTTCTATAGCATGCACTTTTTTACTAGAAGATCTTTCGTGTGCCATTGAGAATAATTAGCCATAATATTATCAAGCAATTTGGTAGCATCCCCTAAAGTAATTTCCATAAAAGTGCCTCCCGCGGCCGAATCTAAAAGATTTCTAGAAGCAAAATTCAATCCGGCATAAAAATTTTGTATGATCATCCATAAATTCAAACCATGAGTAGGGCAATTGCAAAGCATTAATTTCATTCTTTCCCAAGATTGGGCAACATGCTCATGATCAAGATGTTTAAAATTCATGATATCGTTCGTAAGAGTGATAATCTTAACGGGAGGAAAATACTTAGAGATAAAAGCATCTTTGCACTTGTTCCAAGAATCAATACTAATTTTTAGGCAAAGATGAAAACCAAACTTTAGCACGATCTCTAAGTGAAAACGGAAATAACTTCAATTTGACAATATTATTATCCGTATCTTTTTTCTTTTGCATATAACACAAATCAACAAAATTGTTTAGATGAGTAGCGGCATCTTCACTAGGAAGGCCGGCGAATTGATCTTTCATAACAAGATTCAGCAAAGCGGTATTGATTTCACTAGACTCATCATTATTAAGAGGAGCACTCGGAGTACTAAGGAAATTATTATTATTGGTATTCAAGAAATCACACAATTTGGTATTATCTTGCGCCATGGCAACAAGTAATCCAACACTCAAGCAAATAGGAAGGCAAAGGGAAAGAGAGAAGGATATTGGGAAAGAGAAGGCGAATAAAACGGCAAGGGTGAATTGGGGGAGAGGAAAACGAGAGGCAAATGGCAAATAATGTAATGCGAGAGATAGGGATTGCGATGGGTACTTGGTATGTTGACTTTTGCGTAAGCCTCCCTGGCAACGGTGCCAAAAATTCTTCTTGCTACGTCTCGAGCTTGCATTGGTTTTCCCCGAAGAGGAGAGGATGATGCAGCACAGTAGCGTAAGTATTTCCCTTAGTTTTTGAGAACCAAGGTATCAATCCAGTAGGATGTCACGCGCAAGTCCCTTGTACCTGCACAACACGATAGCAACTCGCAACCAACGCTTAGGGGTTGTCAATCCCTTCACGGTCACTTACGAGAGTGAGATCTGATAGAGATAATATTTTTGGTATTTTTGATAAATAGATGCAAAGTAAAAAAGTAAAGGCAAAGTAAAAACAAAGCAAATAAATAAAGTGATATAGATTGATATGATGAGAATAGACCCGGGGCCATAGGTTTCACTAGTGGCTTCTCTCAAGAGCATAAGTATTCTACGGTGGGTGAACAAATTATCTGTTGAGCAATTGATAGAATCGAGCATAGTTATGAGGTTATCTAGGTATGATCATGTATATAGGCATCACGTCCGTGACAAGTAGATCAAACAATTTCAAGATCTACTACTATTACTCCACTCATCGACCGCTATCCAAAGATGCATCTAGAGTATTAAGTTAAAAACAGAGTAACGCCTTAAGCAAGATGACATGATGTAGAGGAATAAATTCATGCAATATGATAAATACCCCATCTTGTTATCCTCGATGGCAACAATACAATACGTGCCTTGCAACTCTTTCTGTCACTGAGTAAGGACACCGCAAGATTGAACCCAAAGCCATGCACTTCTCCCATTGAAAGAACTACCAAGTTGGCCAAACCAAACGGATAATTCGAAGAGACTTGCAAAGATAACTCAATCATACATAAAAGAATTCAGAGAAGATTCAAATATTTTCCATAGATAAGTTGGATCATAAACCCACAATTCATCGGTCTCAACAAACACACCGCAAAAAGAAGATTACATCGAATAGATCTCCACGAGAGAGGGGGAGAACATTGTATTGAGATCCAAAAAGAGAGAAGAAGCCATATAGCTACTAACTATGGACCCGAAGGTCTGAAGTAAACTACTCACACTTCATCGGAGGGGCTATGGTGATGATGTAGAAGCCCTCCATGGTGGATGCCCTCCCGCGGAGTTCTAGAACAGCCCCAAGATGGGATCTCGTGGATACGTAAGGTTGCGGTGGTGGAATTAGGTTTTGGCCCTCTCCGGTCTATTGGGGATACGTGAGGTATATATAGGAGGAAGGAGTACGTCGGTGGAGCTCGAGGGGCCCACGAGGAGGGGGCGCGCCAGAGGGCGCACCTCCACCCTCGTGACCTCCTCGGAAGCTTCTTGGAGTAGGGTCCAAGTCTCCGGATCACGCTCGTGAGAAAATCACGCCTCAAGGTTTCATTCCGCTTGGACTCCGCTTGATATTCCGTTTCTTCAAACACTGAAATAGGAAAAAAACTACAATTCTGGGCTGGGCCTCCGGTTAATAGGTTAGTCCCAAAAATAATATAAAAGTGGAAAATAAAGCCCAATATAGTCCAAAACAGTAGATAAAGTAGCATGGAGCAATCAAAAATTATAGATACGTTGGAGACGTATCAAGGGGCTACATGACCAGTTAGGCTCCTGAGTCGCGATGCTCAGGAGTCCCCCTTGATGCTCAAACGGTCTTCATACCTTCGCTCCGCTCGGGGAGGGGCGCGCAACGACCAGGTCCGAGGGACCTGGCTGGGTGGCGTGCGCTCGGGCGTGATCTGATCGTAGCCCCCGTGTCCAGCCCCCTTGCGCGGTGCTCCCGAGGGGAGGCGTTGCGATGAGGCCAGGCACTGAGCTCTGGGCTCCCTGAGGTTGATACAGCCGTGGGCTGCCCTCAGTTGTTTATCACCAGCGCGGAGCATAGCCCTACTGTATGTGTATGGGCATAGCCGCTCCTCGGCAGTGTCGTCAGCTAGCGTGGAGCATGGTGCTTCCACTGGTACGTGGGAGGGGGGCCTCCTCCGGGAGGAGCCCCCGGGGCGTGTACACCCCCGCCCTGACACGTGGCCAGCACGGTAGGGCTAGACGAGGTGTATCTGGGCACTTGTGAGCCAGGCGGGACTCACGAGGACCTACCTCAAGGCGGGTTGTGCCTGGTCTTGAGCCTTGGGCGGCTGGGTGTTCCTGCAAGGCGGTTAGATGCAAACGCTCTACGTCCTCAGGTCCCGGCCCTCGAGCTAGCTCAGCCGCCGCTGGTATGCCAGGTCGTGATGTCGTGGACAAGGCCAGGGGGTGGGGGCTGGAGAGCCAGTAAGAGCCCCTGAGTCACGATGCTCAGGCGCCCCCCTTTTAACGTGCAAGCGGTTTGCATGAGGGAGAAAAAGGGGCCGTGATGGGCGAGAGGTGATAATCATAAGCAGGTTAACCCCAAAGAGCAAATCATCTTAGATATATGCAGGAAAGATACACGCCACTGGGTCGGGCCCGAGCGGCTTGGGGATGATGCAGCCCGAGGGGCGCCCCCAACAAGGTAAGCTAAAGACATAAGCAGAACGGATACATGCCGCAGGGACAGACCCACGCGACCTGGGAATGACGCAGCCCTAAGGGCGCTCCCAGCTGAAATGAAACTTGGAAGATGTCACCTGGTATCATTACGGAGCGAGTGTTGGAGTAGCTGGCAATGCGCGGTGAAGAAGTCGGTCCTCACGAGCCTTCAGAGCCCTGAGCCTCAGGAGGCTCTAAGGGTCCGGGCGGCTCCTCAATGTCCATCTCCATCTCCTCCAGGAACGCGCGGTGCCTGGCCACCTGAGCTTCCAGAATGCTCCTCATCAGGCGCTGGTGAGCAGCAGCCGCATTCGGCAGGCCAAAAGGCATGCAAACGTAGTTGTGAGGTGGACCCTCGCAGCGTCCCATGCGCGAAGGCCAGAAACACTCCAGAGACGCGACTCGGTTGATCCCTGGGTAGTCGATGCAGACGCGCAGCCCGCCATCCTCGCCTGGATGGGGAGCTACACCGGGTAAGCGGCGGTTGCCGCGCATGACTCTCGACTCCTGCAGCTCCTGAGTGACCTTGGTGAGGAAGTCCTGAGGGTTGGGCCCTCCTTGCCTCATGCCTTCCTGAGGGAAATGTGCCGCGAAGCACGCCTCCAAGTGGTGCCCAAGCGCCTCCCTTGTGATTTTGGCAAAGTCAGTGGCCCTCCATGGTAGAGCCCCCGAGCCTTGCCCGAGGAGGGCACCGGGCGCGCCTTCTTATGCGACAGAAGGAGGCTCCCCTTGGACGGGCGCAGATCCTGGCGCGGCCCACCGGAGGTGCCACCTCCTGAGGTTTCGAGCTGGGTGATGTCTTCTTCTTCTTGGGAGCTGCCTCGGGAAGGTCCCTACTCTTGCTGTCTGGGTTCTCAAGTGATGCGGCCTGGAAGGCACGCTCGAGAGAGCAAACCGCATCCTTTTCTTCGCAAGGGACTGTGATGACTCCGCCGCTTCCCGGCATCTTGAGGACATTGTAACCATGGTGAGTCACTGCCATGAACTTTGCCAGGGCTGGATACCCGAGGATGGCATTGTATGGCAGGAGAATGTGGGCAACATCAAAGTTGATGAGCTCGGTATGGTAGTTCTTGCGCTGTCCAAAGGTGACAGGGAGGCGGACCTGCCCTATCGGGGTGGTGGAAACGTCAGTGACTCCTGAGAAAGGCTTGGTCGGCTGAAGCTGATCATATGGCACTTGGAGATTGTTGAACGTCTCGACGGACAGGACGTTGAGCCCTGTGCCGCCATCAATGAGGGTCATGGTGACTTGCACGTTGCTGATGACTGGGGAACAAAGCATTGGGAGGACCACGGCTGTTGCCGCACACTTGAGCTGATCCGCTGAGCTGAACGTGATGGCGCACGTGGACCACCTGAGAGGGCGCGTGGCCTCGAGCTTGGGGAGACCTGCATTCACCTCGCGAGCAAACTGCTTGAAGATGTGCTGGGAGGCTAGGGCCTGAGCTCCGCCCAAGATGCAAGCGATAGGGCATGGCTCTTGGAAGCCCCCAGCCCCCTCATCCTGATGATGGTCATCGTTCCTTCTTGGAGGCGGTGGCAGAGGAGGAAGGCCTGCGTTGCCTTGCGGGCAATCCTCACGAGGCTGATCCCTCCAAGCCCACTCGCGAGGCTGGTCCTGCCAGCGGTCCTCGCGAGGCCGGTCATGCCACCCTTGGCGAGGGCCACGGTCGTCCCATCATCCTCCACCTCTTCCTCCTCCTCGGCCATAGCCCCGATCGTTGCGCTCGGGGCGTCGACCGACATGTCCTTCTCGCACGGCCCTGAGCTCTTGGCATTCGTTGGTGTTGTGGGTGTGGAGATCGTGGTACACGCAGTATCGGCTACCCTTGGATGACTCCGGCTGGTCCCTGCCGCGCTTTGTGTCTGGCTCTGCAGTGAGCACGGCTGCTCCTTTGCGCTTCACGTCCTTGGCCTTGGCTTTCTTCTCTTCTGGGTCAACAGCTGGGAGATCGAGAAGGGAGAGGCGTCCCTCCTCAGCCCTTGCGCACTTGGTCGCCAGGTTGAACAACTCCAGAGATGTGCACATATCCTCGTGGATTGCCAGTTCCTCCTTCATCTTGACGTCACGGACGCCATCAGAGAACGCTGAGATGATGGACTCCTCGGTCACCTTGGGAATCTTGAGGCGAGCACTGTTGAAGCACTGGATGTACTTCTGCAGGGTCTCTCCAGGTTGCTACTTGATGCGGCGCAAGTCACCCATGACTGGAGGATGGTCACGGGTGCCCTGGAAGTTGGCGATAAAGCGAGTGCGCATCTCGTCCCAAGTGGAGATCGTGCCGGGAGGCAGGTTCAGGAGCCAGGTGCGGGCATCGTCTTTGAGCGCCATGGGAAACCAATTCGCCATGACCTTCTCGTCTCTGTTGGCCACTTCTATGCCCAACTCGTAGAGCTGCAGGAACTCCGCGGGGTCGGCAGTGCCATCATAGCAAGGAGGTAGATCCAGCTTGAACTTGCCTGGCCAGGTGACACCGTGCAGCTTGGTGGTGAAGGCGCGGGGGCCTGCAGTGGCCACCAGAGCTCTTTGCTGATGCGGGGCTTGCTCCTGGGGATTCCAGTGCGCCACCGCCAGAGGTAGCGCGGGATCTTGACGTGCTGGTGCAGGGATGCGGTCATGGCGTGCCAGTGCAGGAAGCACGCGAGCACCTTCTTGGGTACGAGGGATTTCTTTGCAGCTCCTTTCTTGTCGCGCGGGTACCAAATGCGGTGGGTCTCATCCAGGGGCCGCGCGCCTTGGAGCCAGGGCGCCTTCTTGGGGAGGAGGTGGCAGAGGCACCTCCTGAGCTGCATCACCCATGCAGGACGGAGGGCGAGGCAGCGAGAGGGACGGCGCAACGGAGCCCCCTGCGGCGCTGACGAGTTCGGTGATGCGAGCGAGCCACTCCTTGTAGAGGTCGTCGACGGGACGGTATTGCAGGAGCTCACGTGCCAGGAGCAATGCGGCATGCGCGTCCGTGGGAGCGCGACGGGCGTGAGACGACGAACCAGCTGGAGTCAGCGACGGAGTGGCGGTGCGGCCTTCCCGCCGCACCGAGGGATGCAGTGACGACGCCTGCTGCTCGTTCCCCGCCGGGCCGGTGGCGGCATGGGCAGCCGGCGATTGAGAACGACGGGGAGGCCCACCAACGGGAGCCGTCTAGGCGACGTGGGCGGCGAGAGCAGCCCGTCGCTCGGCGCGAGCTCGGCGAGCGTCAGCCATGGATGCGACGAACGATCGAACGCGGAACAGCGGAAGAAAGATTCCGCCGCACCCCTACCTGGCGCGCCAAATGTAGGATATCGGGTTCCGGCAAAACCCTTAAGGTTCGAACTCAGGGGTGCGCGCGGAGATCTTCCCCCTACCGATCCACGTCCCAACGCCTCGCTGAGAATCTAAGCTAAACGGTGAACAACACGAGAGACACAAGATTT
The DNA here is from genome assembly GCA_021437245.1 of Aegilops speltoides. Taxonomy (NCBI): domain Eukaryota; kingdom Viridiplantae; phylum Streptophyta; class Magnoliopsida; order Poales; family Poaceae; genus Aegilops; species Aegilops speltoides. Next base: position 52,551,340 of record CM038142.1, read on the forward strand.
ATACTGGTTCGGGCCACCGTTGAGGCATAATACCCTACTCCAGTGTGTGGTGTGGTGGATTGCCTCGTGGGCTGATGATGAATAAGATAGGGAAGAACAGCCTCGCGAGAGGTGTTCTTGTGGTGGTGGTTTGCCTGAGAAGGATTCGATCTCCTACTACTATCGTGGCTATCTCTATATATAGAGGCCATGGTCCTCTTCCAAAATATTGAACAGGAAGGGTGCCAACAACGGCCATTTTGAAGGGGGACATCTAGTACAAGTTATCCTGACTGAAGTTGGTCTTCGGCTGCCAAAGGCAATGGCGATGACGCTGTCTTGGGCTCCACGGTGACCTCCGTCCTGCCGCTCTGCTGGTCTTGGTCTCGTTGCACCGGAATGGTAACATTTGCCTGATGCCTCAATACTCCATGCCTGCGTTTGCCCCCTTTGCACCAAAGAGGAACCAAGGACACTGCGCAGGCCGGCGCCCGCCTGGCGCCCGCCTGGTCTCGATCGTCATGGCTTGCGTCACGAGCACCTCGCGAGGTACCCTTGCCTTGATCTCTCCACCTCCTCGCGAGCCTGTCTGGTGAGGCCGTTCTTGAGGAAGCCTTACGTCGTCCACCCCACGAGGCTTGGCCCCTCGCGAGGGTCTTGAGCTTGAGTTGATGAAGATTGGCCGTACTGGGCCACCACTTGAGCCATGCCGCAGGCCGCAGGCAGGCAAGTCTGGGGACCCCCGTTCCCAGAACGCCGACAACTGCCTTTATTAAAGGGAGATATATCATGGAGGGGATTGTGGTAATTCATGAAGCCATTAACACTATACATCACAAAAAACAAAGTGTTGTTTTGTTTAAAGTAGACTTTGAGAAAGCATATGATAAAATAAAATGGTCGTTTGTGTATAAAATGTTGAAAATGAAAAAATTCTCTGATAAATGGTGTGACTTGGTTATGCACACCATGATAGGGGGGCAAGTTGGAATTAAGGTAAATGATAAGATTGGGCCTTAATTTAAAACATACAAGGGATTGAGGCAGGGAGATTCTATGTCTACACTGTTGTTTAACATAGCTATAGATGCTTTCGCTATAATCTTAGATAAAGCCTAACATGCAGGCTATGTGAGAGTGGTGTTAACTGAATTAGGAGACAATGGAGTGAACATGCTGCAATATGCAGATGACACTATTTTTTGCTTAAAGATGATGTAGACAGTGCAAAAAAATTCATACTCACAGCGTTTGAACAAATGTCTGGACTGACTATTAATTTTCATAAGAGTGAGGTGTTCCTTTTTGGAGAGGCTTTAGTCAAAAGTGAGATATATCAGGAGATATTTACTTGCAAAAGAGGGGAAGTCCCCTTTAAATATCTGGGGCTACCTGTAACCAATGTGAGACTGGGTAATAAATTTTGGAAGAGTGTAACTGAAAAAATAGAAAAAATATGTGCTTGCTAGCAAGGGAGACTATTGAATATAGCCGGGAGAGTAACACTAGTCCAGGCTTGCCTGACAAATATGCCTATGTATATGATGTATTTCTATCCACTGCCAGTGGGGGTTAGGAAAAAAAACTGACTTCTTCAGAGCCAGATTAGTTTGGCAAGAAAATGAGGATACGAAGAAATATCATCTAGTCAACTAGAAAACATGTTGTTTGCCGAAGGACCTGGGTGGTCTAGGAATTTTAAATCTTGAATTTATGAATAAAGACCTGCTAGCCAAATGGCTCTGGAAATTAGAGACAGAAGATGGGATGTGGGTTAGAAATCTTCTGAATAAATATGTGAAAGGAAAGTGTTTATCTGGAATTAAAAAGAAAACTGGTGATTCTCCTTTTTGGGGGAGTCTGATGCAGATCAAAGACATTTGTTACAAAAATGTAAAAAAAGAAACTGAAGGATGGGTAGAACACAAGATTCTGGGAAGATTGGTGGGTGGGTTCTAAACCTCTGAAAGAGGCCTACACAAGCCTTTATTTCATCAGTTTAACCCGTGACATCTCGGTGGCCCAGGCCATTAACATGGGATGGGAAGGGTTTAGGTTTAGAAGGATTTTGACTGAAGATAAAAGAACTTTGTGGGACAGTTTGAAAGCTAGATGTGAGGAAGTGAGAACGTATGAGGGCAAAGATCAGCCACTATGGATGCTGACAGCTAATAGACAATTCTCAGTGAGATTGCTTTATCAACAACTAGTTAAAACAGAGGTTGGGTTCCCACACAAATTTCTGTGGAAATTAAAATTCCAGCAAAAATCAAGATGTTTCTCTGCTCATTGCCAGAAAAAGTATACTGACCAGAGATAATCTAGCAAAAAGAGAGTGGAATGGGAATCAGATATGTGTGTACTGTGGTAAGAAATGAGACTATAGATCACCTATTTTTCTCTTACTCCGCTGCTAGGTTATTGTGGAGTTCGATAAAATGCTCTTTCAATCTGAAAACAACTCCGATTGGGGTTGACGATTGTCTGGGGCCATGGATCAAAAAATTTAATCTAGAAGAAAGAAAACTTGTGCTAGTTGGAACATCTCCAATTATGTGGGCTATTTGGAAATTTCGAAATGATATAATCTTTCGCGATAAATTGATCAATGACCCCATGACTTTGGTGAAACTAACTTGCAATTGGATTGTTGATTGGACTGTTTTGCAGAGAAAAAACCCAGGACAAAACCTACTGATGCTGGGGGCAAAACTAATCGAGCAAGTAGCAAGTGAGGTTTACAGAGCTTCGCAAGGATGGAGAGTTGGTGTTCCTCGTCTGATGAGATGAAGCAATATCATTCACTCTCCCTTCCAAGCAGGCTCCCTGTCTCCTTCTCTTGTTTTTCCTTGCTGGAGGCTGCGCCCTCGTGCTCAAAATGGTCGCGTGTGACCCTAGATAATATATGCTTGTGGTTTTTAAGACTGGTAGCTTTTGGATGTTGGTAGTGGTTAGGTTTCGATGACCTGGACTTGGATTTGTGGTGGTTTCGTTAATGAAATCGGAGGGGGACCCCCCCCCCCCTCTATTACTCAAAAAAACGTGATATGTTGATTTTTCAGCTATTTGCTTAGTACGCGCTTACGTGGTTAAATATCAGACATTCACTACCGGAACAGGGCTCTAAGCCGACAGCCAAATATATGCCGACGGCTACCGTCGGCCTAGTCCGACCTATGCCGACAGCTAGTTCCTGGCCATCGGCGTACAATGGCCGTCGGGCTATCCACGTCTACGCCGACAGCAGCCGTCGGCACACCACAGCCGTCGGCTAATCCCAGACTACGCCTACAGCTGCCGTCGGCATATATAGGCCGTCGGCATAGATGCGGGCCCGCCGACAACACTCATCACGGCCGGCTAACGACGTCAAATCTATGCCGACGGCCGTGATGGGTGGCCGTCGGCATAGATACGGGTGACACGTCACCGATCCAGAGCGCACCGACCAGGACATATGCCGACGGCAGCCGTCGGCATAGCTGACACGTCATCGATCCGCTTGAAATAACGTGTGTTTAGACTAAAAAACGTGGTTGAATATCAGTATATGTTTAGTGATGTCAATGCCATGCTCATTATTTCCTAGATTAAATCAATAGGAATATTGCTAATATACTCAACATAGAGATCATCTAATCTCAATAATTTGCGCCTACAAATAAGTATGAATACTTAAAAGCTTCATTATTTCTTCTTAGGACCTAGGGGGCTTATTAGCTTGCCAGGTCGTTGGTTTGACTTCGTATTCCCATCTACCTCCGGCTGTTCGCCTTCACATGGGGTCTGGAAAACGGTTGAGATTAATTAGAATTTGGAGGTATCAACAATGGAATCATAAGCACATAGGTGTGCTGTTAGTTGGTTGGATGCAGCTTGTACGCTTGCATGATCTATACATATCCTCCTATCGATCATGTAAACGAGTCTCCTCTTCGTTTCTTGTTTTGCTGTCAGTCGCCGCCTCCTGTTCTTGGACTTGTTTTGCAGCAGCTCTACTACCCTGCAACATTAGTGCTACCTGGTATGTATACCCCCGCTTGAAATTTTTAGAGCAAAAGAGCTCCCACCGCTTGAAATTTGTGATCGAGCTCATATAGTTCAGCTGCATTTAGATGCATACACAACCATTTGAGAAAATCTCATTAGTCATAACCATTTGCAGGGAATCGTTCTCTTGGTTTTGTACAAGTCTCACGCCTACTCAGAATAAACATTAAACATATTAGGAGATTTTTGTTTGTTATATATTTGCAATGCCACAAGATTATAACCTAGTTAGATCTATACCTTTGATGAATCAAATTAGTGAAAATTTCATTCCAGAGAGTGCACGCAAACAATGCCTGGAGGACCGCTGGATCTTGGGAAGTTCCTGCTGTAGGCCAATAAGCCACGGCGGGCATGGCACGGCGGTGCGTGCATGTGTGCATGGACCCAGCTAGCGTGCGTAGACCAGGAGGTTACTTGATCGCTATTTAGGCGTGATCGCTGCGGGCTGGCCGCGAGCTGCATGCGTACGTGCGCGAGGTGGCTGCGAGCTGAGCGGGCCGATCGGGGCGCCAGGAGGGGTGGGTGCGTGTGGGTCGTGCCCAACGCAGGCCCGTCAATATAAGCCCCTGGTAGATCATTGTAACGGGTGTGGTCTAGGGAGTCGAGTTCGTGCTCGCGGAAATACACAGGAGCCGTCCGTGCGGCAAGGTGTTCGAGCGCCGAAATCTTGTGTGTTGCCTCCCCGCTTATTTCTTGTCTCCGTGATCGCCGTGTTCGTGGTTCCGTTCTGCAACAACATTTGGTATCGAGCAACAGGTTCGAGGGCGGCCGTGGCGCGGCGGCCGCTCGCGCGCGCGCACGGCGAAGCGCGGGCGGAGATGGAGGCTGCGCCACGGCGTCCGCGTGAGCGCGGCGGGTATGGGCGATCGGCTGCGATGTGCGGCTATGCACGGTGATGCTGCGGCGCGCAACGCAGCAGCGGCGATCGCGAGACGAGGAGGCCGCGGAGGACTGCGTGGTGGCGCAGAGGCTGCGGCGGCTCGGCGCGACGACCGTGGAGGCGCTGCGCTGCGTTGACGGCGCAGCGTGCAAGGGCAATAAGCGCGCGGCGAAGCGGGCGCGCCGTGCGTGTTATGGGTGCGCACCGGACGCGCTGGCGTCGCTGACCGCGGGCGTGGACCGCGTCGAGGCGTTGGACCTGGTGCGCAGATCGCGTACGTGCGCGGCGGGAGCGCGGGCCGGGAGCGCGGGGACGTGGGGAAGGCAGCTCATGTTCACGGCGGCGCAGTGGCGGGCGTGGCAGCGACGTCGGGGTGGTGGCGGCTACAACGACATCGACGGCGTGGCGGTGGACGCAGCGGTGCGGTGCGACGGCCTTGACGACGTCGACGACGCCGTGGCTTAGGTGGTGATTGTAGGCCAATAAGCCACGGCGGGCATGGCACGGCGGTGCGTGCATGTGTGCATGGACCCAGCTAGCGTGCGTAGACCAGGAGGTTACTTGATCGCTATTTAGGCGTGATCGCTGCGGGCTGGCCGCGAGCTGCATGCGTACGTGCGCGAGGTGGCTGCGAGCTGAGCGGGCCGATCGGGGCGCCAGGAGGGGTGGGTGCGTGTGGGTCGTGCCCAACGCAGGCCCGTCAATATAAGCCCCTGGTAGATCATTGTAACGGGTGTGGTCTAGGGGAGTCGAGTTCGTGCTCGCCGGAAATACACAGGAGCCGTCCGTGCGGCAAGGTGTTCGAGCGCCTGGAAATCTTGTGTGTTGCCTCCCCCCGGCTTATTTCTTGTCTCCGGTGATCGTCGTGCTCCGGTGGTTCCGTTTCTGCAACAACACCTGCCAGTGCGGATCCTTGTGCTCATCAGCCTCGGCCTCCAAGTCTTCCTCTTTGTCTGTGCCGGCGTCCGTCGGCATGAAGCCACCGGCGTGTGGAGGCTGCGGAGGCTACTCCTCTGGCAAGCATACATTATGGCGGACTACACGGCCATATATGCCCTCGGCCACCTCTCGCTCAGGAGCAAGACACACGATCACCAGCTCGACGCCTTATGGGCGCCGTTCCTCCTGCTGCACCTCGGCGGCCCAGACAACATTACTGCGTACGCGCTCCAGGACAACCAGCTCTGGCTTCGCCACCTCCAAACCCTTGTTCTGCAGGTCGGCGCAGCAGCCTATGTCATATACAAGAACAGCGCCGCCAGTGGCGCCCCCAAACTGATCTTCGCCGTTGGCGTTGTCAAGTACGTGGAGAGAACGTGGGCACTCAAGTGCGGCAACTTGGACAGCATCCGCAGCTTCGTGAAGACACAACCACCTGCCATGCATAAACATTCTCACCGTCAGGATGAAGTGGATTCTTCCAAAAAGCATCATGAGTTTGACGAGGAATCCCATTTGCGAAGAGCTCACTCTCTGTTCCACATCTGCAAGCGTGCCATAGTTGATTGTTCGGTGATCGAGAAGGATCCAGACGGCCGGCAGGACACCCGAAAAATGCTGGAGGGCAAAGTGGAGCTATGGAGATTAATGGAGACCGAGCTCTCCCTCATGTATGACATCTTGTACACCAAGGCAGCTGTCATCCACACCTGGCACGGGTACTGCATCCGTCTCATCTCGCCAATAGCAACCTTTGTGTCTCTGGTGCTTTTCCGGCTAAGAGGGAACGACAAGGACGACGGCCGCCGAAGAGCTGATGTCATTATCACCTACGTCTTGTTTGTCGGTGCCTTGTTCATGGAGACCACATCCCTGCTGAACGCGCTGGTGTCCTCTTGGGCATTCGCGTTCCTGAGCACAACAAGATGGCGCCGGTTTCGCTACGAAGCCCTGTGCAGCGAAAGATGGGACCGTCTAAGGCGCAAGGTCGTACCTCTCCACCATTTTGTCATGGGAGAAGGCAGCAGGTATGAGTCGAGGAGGTGGTCGGGCAACATGGGGCAGTACAACATGATGCACTTCTGCACCCGCCCGGACACGCCGATGACCAGCCCTCTGCTCGGCAGGCTGGCCAAGGTGGTGCGTCTCATGGAGACGTGGAACAAGAAGCACTACTCAGGGACTGTCAACATTTCAGACTATCCTCTGATCAGGGAGCGTATCGCCGGACGTATGGGGCAACTGTACAAGGACGTGGGGCTGAACTCGCTGGGAATGCTGAGGAAGAAGTGGGGTGAGGAACCACTTGCTCGCAGGGGCTTGTACCGGGGATTTCTCCAGAAGTCCCTCGGTGTCGAGTTCCAGGAGGGCATCATCATCTGGCACATCGGCACCGACGTCTTCCTCTCCAAGAGCGAGAGAGCCAAGGCCGAGGCCGCATCGCCTCGTCCTCTTGGTCTCGTGAAGGCGATCAAGGTGCTGTCCAACTACATGATGTTTCTACTAGTGGAACGCCCCTACATGCTTCCGGGCAACGCCCAGAGCAGGCTGTACCAACGGACTAACGAAAACCTTGGCGACCTGCGGAAGCGGTCGACTCTTGGGCGACGTCGCAAAATGAGTATCTGTGCTATGGTGAAGAGTATGTTCCGCCTGCGCGATGGCCCGGGCTCAACTTCTTCCAGGTCCAGCGATGGCGAGGAGCTTGCAAAACACCTATATCGTGAGCATGTCAATGGCAGCACCAAGTTCACCCATGAGTGTCCTCGTCTCACCTATGCAGCCCGACTTGCCCAGGAACTGCTGGAAATGGAGAAACATAAGCCGGATGATTCGTTGCAGCTTGTCCTTGAGGTGTGGATGGATCTCCTGGTCTATGCGGGCAACAAATGCAGCAAAGAGTCCCACGCCAAGAAGCTCAACGATGGTGGTGAATTGACGACCATCATCTGGCTCATGGCAGAACACCTCCATCAACTTTCTGTCGAGGAGGATAGCTACCAGGGTTTACCCAGGGAAGATGGTGTATAACATACAGACAATGCCATTATAATATTTTTAGAACTACTGTACTTTTTTTCTTCTTCTTCATCTCCAGCTCCATGGATGCCTCTACCTGTCCACCACCGTGCCCCCGCCTTAGGAGGTTGATCCTGAGCACGACTCGAGCACGACACATAATTAAACGGATATGGATGAGCTCCAAGCATTATTTGTTTCACAATTCAATCAGTTATGAGTCAATCACCACAATTTAGTTGTCAAGTACGCGCATGCCTAGGCTGTATGGATGAGCTGCCTACTAATGCCCTGATTGCAAATGAGCTGGTCTGCAAGATGCAAAGCACGTACGGTAAATGCTCATGCGTTATTTTCTCCCATCTTTGTACTTTAGTCCGTCCCTAAAAAAAAAGTACTTTAGTCCTGAACAGAAATCCTGCTGTTTTATCACCTGCCTGATCCCACCGTGTTCATTTTTAAATTTGGATTTGACCAGCCCAACCTTTTGACTTTAGTAATAAGGTAAGCTAACCACTAATATATGACGAGCGCCAACCTCTTTCCGTTGCTGAGCTAAGCTTCTAGCAATACAAGGGCATCTCTCGTTGGCAAAGCAGACCAAGAAGCAGCAGAAAGCAAAACTGCATCCATTCATCTCAGATACCATACAATTTGTGTTCCGTTTAGCTGGTTTAGTGGACATTAGCCTTGCTGATCTATCCAGAGTGTGATTCGGTAGAATTGTTTTGTCTCACTTATACTGTGGCATTCAAAGTCTAGTTGCTTGTTCTTCGCTGGGAAGTGATCTACAGCATCCGAATTAGTCCATGTCTTCGTTGTTTTTTCTGTGTAATGGATTTTAGAGCTCGATTGCATACGTTTGCGTTCGTTGTTTTCTAGATCCGGTTCAGCCGTTATCTGATGGTATAATTTCTTTTTCAAGAAGTATTTATGCATCAAACAAAAAACCCTCAAAATTTAGCCTTCTAAAAATCTCCTCAAACCTTAACTCCTTAATTTTGAGGAGCTAAAAAAATGGTTCCTAGCCAAACTTCTAAACTTAACTCTTAAAAAAAACAGTTTTGCTAATTATCAGTCGACTGAGACTTTGTTATGTCTGAGTCGATGCTATATTCCTTTGATCATACGATTCGTATAATTTTTTCTTTTCAGTTTTTTTTCTTCTTTCATATATACTATGTCACTTGACTGAGACTTGGTTAATTCTCGGTCGACTGAGACCTAGGTACACCCTTAAAAAAAGGGATTTCTATTTTTGTGCCCCTCATTGCTTAGTCCTACTCAGTTTTGCCCAAGCCAACTCTTTTTGCTCACTTTTCCCCTCTAGGGCGCCACCCACCCTCACCAATGCCCAAACGGGGGTTTGCCTTTGGTCAATGGATTTGACTGTCAACCGCTGCTGTTACTGACGAGTGGACACACTATGCCATGTGGCGCTCTCACAATCGGCTGTGTGCCTGCCCGCATGCATGTGTAGTCACATCGTGGTCATGTCGACGCTTTCACACATGGGGAGTACGCACCTCACGGTTTCCCATGCAAGGAGTCGCGTCGCCAGCATGCCCCCCAGGCGCCTATTAATTTAAATACATTATAATCGCGCACCTTTCCAGCCTTCTCAGGCCATTTGCATTTTCAGCCATTAGATCTTTCATAGCTATATGTTTTTGGCCGTGTGATTTGGGTCAAGTCGCTCACGTGCTTGCTTCACGAACAGGTAAACGTAGTGGGCCGCTGCTCCCGTAACATTTTTGGGCATCCCTCGTTGAATTGGGCCTGAGTGGCTTCTCTCTCCCCCACTGACGTCTCTCATCTCGTCCGCGCGGACGCAGCCGTGCTTTTTTTTCCTGTATTGGAACGAATTTCCTTATTATATTTATTGAATAAAAGTAGAAAAGAAAAGGAAGAAAGAAGATGGAGCGAGCGGAGTCGTCCCGCAGCAGCTTGGGCGGGCATTGAAGTGCTCCATCGAATTGATGTGTTAAACTGCCGTTGCTACAACCCATTAATGGTAGTAAAGGTGTGTTACTCTCTGGCCGTCGATAATGGAGTTCCACTGCAGTCCCCTCGCCTCCCTACTGCTCCTATCTATATACCGTCTCCCGGTCTCCCGTTTGCGATGTCTCCTTGGGGATACATCCTAGGGCGGCTACATGGCTCTCTGAAGGTGATTTTTCTTGTAGATTTAGAGTTTATATTCCCCGCCTCTTCGTAGTATGCACAATTTCTGATCACAAGAGAAGAATGAGGAAGCGGTGGCGACGGTGACCAGTTTTGCATGGTGGCGAACCCTTGGTGTGCTGCCGCTGGTGTCAGTCCGGGTTTCTTGGTTTCGCTGTAAGGTATAGTGATCAAAAGTGATTGTGTCCGTTGTTCTTGTTCATGCTATTGTGGAACAACACAGCTTATGGTCCTATTCCCATCTGAGAGAGTCATCTTGGCCGGAGCATCCAAAATTCAGTTTCTTATATCAAGAACATCAAGTACCTAATAAGATTTATTTTCCTGGCTCTTGATTGCTAAGCCATCTTGTTGCATCCAGGAGTTTATATTATTTCTTGTTATCTTGCTCCTATGTACTAATGTACATGATGTTCAACAGCAACAATACCTATAATATTATACCATCAGAAGCCTATGCTATTATGTATGTTCTGTTAGTCCTTTTTTACTTTCCTTCTGTAGTTGCAGCGCCATGTCTGGAGATAATTAAAAACATGCGTCATGAGGGAAAGTAGTTGAATATTTCTCATGTTTGACTTGACCTAAATACTGAGATCATGATCATCTATTTATATATGGGAAATATATGCCTCCACCATATCACTGAACATTTCTTGAGATAATCCACTCTATAAGGCTTTACAATATGGTGTCTATGTCAATGTTATTTTTAGAACTGGTGGGTGTTCTCTTACTAATCAAAACCTATTTTTAAACAAAGATGTGTTATGGATTTTCTTGCCCACATAACATTCAAGACTCCAGAGTATGTAACTTGTTATTTTTTTACCTTATGAAGTTCATGAATTTCCTATCATGTATGCATGTTAATATTACAATTTCTCCCACAAGCACATTCATCCTTTTTTGTCAGATTTAATACAAGTGTATCTAGAAAACATGTTTGGTTGTCGTAATCCAGTCCCAAAAGTTTCATCATGTGGTATCTCTGTTTCTCTGTACAGAAGCACTGTATCTGTATTTTTCACTTGAACTTGTATTGATATGTCATTGCCATATGGCATGGTCCCTTTTCAGTTTTATTGGTGCACTTCTTGCAATCCAAGCTAATCACCTAGATTTATCTGTTAGTCCACAATGTAGAATACAAATGAAATCAAAATAGGGGTGCATACTTATTTCTATTTTGCTACTAAGTTACTTTTTTGTCGATATGTCGGTTGTTTTACGCAACTTTTACCTATATGTTTCATGTTTCTATATATTTATGCAAGTCCAAGCCATTCTAATTGAAAAAAGGACGGACGCTAATAGTTGGATCTACATTATTGGGCGTTTTTGGCCGTTGGATGTCCTTTCAATTCCGTGTGGACAACCCTCCTCCACCCTATTGTTATTTGTTTGAATATTATTTTTCGCTGTCATTTGCTACAGGTAGTATGAGTACAACTTCCCTGGGCTGGTTCTCCACCAGATTGCATTTGTATCTTCTTTGCTACAAGTTTTTTCCTCTCTTTTTTACAGGGGGAAAGCACTTCATTCGTTAAGTGATAACAATTTTACAATCATCGCTAATGAAAATGCTAATCTCCTATGGTACATTTGCATGCCAACAGGTCGTTCTCTTCTGTCCACGGCCAAATGCTGCCATAGCATGCTGAGTTTTTTTTTCTGTATATGACTAATCTTCTGGATTTGCGCATGCCATTCCTTGAGTAGATCAGAGATTCTTGCAGTCTCACTATCCCTAATTGTGCCTGAAGCAAGTTGGGGATAACGGTATCTGCCAACTAATTGGGTACTAGGGAGTAGCAGCCACATAATCATTAGGAAGTGGCATATACAAAGAACATAAACATAATTATCTTTTACACAGTTATTTGCAGGGAATGGGTTTACGCAGCTCGCGAAAATATATCTCTTACAAGGAAGGTGTTGTTCAAGTAAATACCTACCCTGTAAAAATTCACATCCTACACATATACGATCTCTATGTGGATATATGTACACAATATTCTGAGAAGACTTTGGGTCATCAAAACTACATCACACTTTATTGGACATAATTGAAAACTTTCTGCTCTGTATGCTATTTTGTTTGCAAGTCTTTAATTACTAAGAAATACATATATGGGTCAGGCAAAAGTACTTGTATGCTAATAACTACTCCCTCCGTTCCTAAATATAAGTCTTTGTAGAGATTCTACTATGAGCCACATACGGATGTATATAGATGCATTTTAAGTGCAGATTCATTCATTTTGCTCCGTATGTAGTCTATCTAATGGAATCCCAACAAAGACTTATATTTAGGAACGGAGGGAGTATATATTAGTTCAGATAAATTTTACTTTCATTCTTTGTGCCTCCCTATATTTTAGGAATATCACGATCATTCTATTGTCAAAATAGACGGGCGCGGCAACGCGCGCCATCATGGTCTAGTGCATTTTATAGCCGTGCGCGGCGCAGTAGCGTTCACCCACTCCTATCCCAATCCCCTCCCCTCGCCGCTTAGGGAGTCCTGGACTAAGGGGTCCTCGGACAGCCGGACTGTATACTTGGTCCGAACTGTTGGACTATGAAGATACAAGATATAAGATTTTGTCCTGTGTCGGGATGGGACTCTCCTTTGCGTGGAAGGCAAGCTTGGCGATTCGGATATGTAGATTCCTTTCTCTGTAACCGACTTTGTACAACCCTTGTCCCACTTCGTGTCTATATAAACCGGAGGGTTTAGACTTCTAGTGTTTAGCCACAACAATCATAACCTCATAGGCCAGACTTCTAGGGTTTAGCCATTACGATCTCGTGGTAGATCAACTCTTGTAATACTCATATTCATCAAGATCAACCAAGCAGGAAGTAGGGTATTACCTCCATAGAGAGGACCGAACACAGGTAAACATTGTGTCCCCGCCTCCGCTACCATTAACCTTAGACGACGATTCGGGACCCCTACCGAGATCCGCCGGTTTTGACACCGACATTGGTGCTTTCATTGAGAGTTCCGCTGCATCGTCACCAGAAGGCTCGATGGCTCCATCAATCATCTACAACAACGCAGTCCAGGGGGGATCTTCCTCCCCGGACAAATCTTCGTATTCGGCGGCTTCGCACTACGGGCCAACTCGCTTGGCCATCTAGAGCAGATCGATAGCTACGCCCCTGGCCATCAGGTCAGATTCGGAAGCCTGAATTTTGTGGCCGATATCCGTGGAGACTTGATCTTCGATGGGTTCGAGCCCATGACGGCTGTCCCCGGCCACCATGATGAACATGACCTACATCTGTCATCTAGCCGCGCGCAGGAGATAACGCCTGTGACCGCCCTGGCCCTAGAGCCAGAGCGGACTGCATCGTCCGAAGACGGGAAGCTCAGCCCCGCCACGAAGGCCGCAGACTCAGCGGCGCTCGAGCCGCACACAGAACCAACATCGGGCTAGGCTTGTGTCACCGGAACCTCGGACTTGTCTCCGACCATAGGTTCCGGATTGCGTGCATCCGCGTCTGTCAAACCTGATTGGGCGCCGATCTTGGAGTTCACCTCCACGGACATCTTCCAGCACTCGCCCTTAGGCGACGTGTTAAACTCATTGAAATCCCTCTCCTTGTCAGGGAACTCTCGGCCGAACTATGTCCGGCTCGAATGGGAAGCGAACGACAAAGAACTTCGTTTCCCACCCACCACCCACTTCATTGCCACCGTCGAGGACTTAACCAACACGCTCGATTACGGCTCCGAGGACATCGACGGTACGGACGACGATGCCGGAGAGTAGCAGGCACAAAAACTACCACCTTTAGGGCACTGGACAGCTACATCCTCATATGATATATACATGGTGGACACACCTAAGGAGAATGAGGCCGACGGCGATAACAGCATGCCTGTCGATGAACCTCCCAAGAGCCGGCGTCCCAAGCGCCGACCTCGATCCGGCAAAAGGAAAAACAACAACATTGTCACGGACGATGGTGACAATCTGAACCAAGCTGAGGACCCCGCAGACCCAGCGTTGGAGCAGGGCGTGCGAGAGGAGGGCGAACACAGTCCGGAGATGTTGTCCAACCACATCGACGCCGAAGATAGCAATTACCAACCTGTCTCCAAAGAGGAGATCAGCCTGGGCGACGACGAATTCGTCATCCCAGAAGAACCATTAGAACAAGAACACCTCCACCAAAGGCTTATCGCCACTGCAATGAGCCTGAAGAAGCAGAAGCAGCGGCTTAAAGCCGCATAGGATACGCTCAACGATAGATGGAACGAAGTGCTAGATGCTGAGGAAAAATACGACGGTAATCGCCAAACAAAGAGCTATCCCAAACGTAAGCTGCTGCCCGAATTCGACGACGAGGCTATTGCTCCTATACAGCCGAAAAACAATACGGCCGACAGGCCGGACCGACCACCTCGTGGTCGAGACAGAGCGGCTAGCAATGCCGTACACAAGCCCGCACCCCCTCCCCTTAAAGGAAGGAAGGTTGCGGCCCAGGACCAAAAACACGATCTACGTGAAGACCTGGACAAAAAGGCTGGCAAAACCAGTTCCACCTATGGATCCAGGGAACGTGCTCCTATACAGGATCATGACTATCAAACCAAATATACTGGTCATTTACCGGCTCGGAACCAATACCGAACACTACAACGGTTGGACCCAATCCACGACACAGCCAGATACATGGGTGCCACACACCCCCTGTGCTTCACCAATGAGGTGCTGGAACATGATTTTCCAGAAGGGTTCAAACCCGTAAACATCAAAGCATACGATGGAACGACGAACCCTGCGGTTTGGGTTGAAGACTTTATTCTTCACATCCACATGGCTCGCGGAGATGATCTCCACGCCATCAAATATTTACCCCTCAAGCTAAAAGGACCAGCTCGGCATCGCTAAAAAGCCTCCCTAAAATTCCATCGAAGGTGGGAAGAACTTGAGGACGCCGCCAATTTCAAGGGACCTATGTCCGCCCCGGATGCAGACGATCTAAGTCACATAATCCAACAACCCGGAGAATCAGCCCGTAAGCTTTGGAACCGGTTTCTCACTAAGAAGAGCCAAATCGTCGACTGTCCGGACGCTGAAGCCCTAGCGGCCTTCAAACACAGTGTCCGGGACGAATGGCTAGCCAGGCACCTTGTCCAGGAAAAGCCAAGAACAATGGCAACCTTAACTACATTGATGACCCGCTTTTGCGCGGGCGAGGACAACTGGTTAGCCCGTAGCAGCACCAGCGACCCCGGCACATCCGAAGTCAGGGACGGCAATGGAAAACCACGACGCAACAAAAACAAACGTCGGAACAATGAAGAAAGCCCAGACAATACAGCGGTAAACGCTGGATTTTGGGGCTCCAGACCCGGTCAACGGAAGAAGTCATTTAAAGGCAACAAAGACAGTCCATTCAACCTGGATAAAATTCTAGACAGGCCTTGCCAGATCCACGGCACTCCTGATAAACCAGCCAATCAGACCAACAGAGAATGTTGGGTCTTCAAGCAGGCCGGCAAACTCAATGTTGAACACAAAGGGAAGGAATCTCAGAGCGAAGACAAGGACGAACCTCGCCAGCCAAACACGGGGGGACAGAAGAAATTTCCACCGGAGATCAAAACAGTGAACATGATCTATGTCACTCACATCCCAAAGAGGGAGTGCAAACACGCACTCCAAGATGTCTATGCCGTTGAGCCCATCGCTCCCAAATTCAACGCTTGGTCGGCCTGCCCGATCACCTTTGATCGCAGGGATCATCCAACTAGTATCCTTCACGGGGGTTCGGCTGCCCTAGTGCTCGACCCAATAATTGACGGATACCACCTCACTCGAGTCCTCATGGACGGCGGCAGTAGTCTCAATCTGATATATTAGGACATTGTCCGCAAGATGGGGATAGACCCGTCAAGAATCAAGCCAAGTAGCACTACCTTTAAAGGAGTTATGCCGGGCGTGGAAGCTCGCTGCACGGGCTCTCTAACATTGGATGTTGTATTCAGCTCCCCCGACAACTTTCGAAGCGAAGAACTAATCTTCAACATTGCTCCGTTTCGAAGCGGCTATCATGCACTACTCAGAAGAACGGTCTTCGCCCATTTTAATGCAGTCCCGCATTATGCTTATCTAAAACTCAAAATGCCTGGACCACATGGCGTCATCACGGTCAGCGAAAATACGGAGCGCTCTCTTCGTACAGAATAATACACGGCGGCTCTAGCATTCGAAGCACAAAACGGCCTATTCAAGCCGAGTAGCTCTTCGGTCTTTAAGACCGCGGACTCAGCTAAACGTATCTGGCGCACACCTCAGCACGGCAGCTCAGATAAACCTGAGCTCGATTAGCAGCTATGCCCCCACCGACCGCCCCATAAGGAGACAGCACATGTGCTATGTATACATAAATATACACTCAAAACTCCTTGGGTGGCGACGGGGGCACACTGCACACAAAAAGTCCATAGTTCAGCTCGACCCTATTCGGACTCCAGAAGCTATATTTCACGGTTCATTAAAACGAACCGGCTTTACTTACGGCCACACCAGATTCTTCTACCTGGTTTTTTTCCTTTCTACAGATGGCCATCATACTATACCCTTCAAGGACACTTCACAACGGAGACAAAGGCGCAGATGTGCAGCAGGACCCCGTATTAAGGTTTCTTTTTTAGATTAAGACCATGTGTAAACCTTCTTTATCTCTTTTTCTTTTATACTTTCCTGGCATGTAAAATGTCCAAGAAAGATATCGGCATTATCTGTAAATATGCGGATCGCCATACCAAAGTGGATGTTATAGAAGCAGCTTGGTTCGTACCGTGTTTTGAGATTCATGCTCTCACCACTTGCGCTCTTTTCCCACGTCGGATCGCCATACGTGCGTTGATACTAGGGGCTGTATTTAGCCCGGTGTATATTGAAAAGTCTGGACACCTGTAGGGAGTGTTCGGCGTCGTGAGTTTGTCCTTATATGCATCAGCTCCGAATCATGTCTTTGGTCAATAGTTGGGTTGCCCGGCTCCTGTGCTTACTACCTTACGTTCCGCTATATCGTCTAGGGTAGTAAAGGGAGAACTACTACGATTGTGTCCTGACTCCTCCAGATGAGCACCTTAGTAGAGAAAGCCAAAAGCTGACTGTCATGATGCGGCGAGAGCTGGTCAACCACTCGATGACTCATCGGAATCTTCGTGATTACCTCCGTGTTAAACGAAGGACCGTTTTTCTGGTCACGTATTTACACGCACCGTATTCGGATAACCGCGGACATACCAGGGGCTATATAGTAGCCCCACCGTCAAACTCCTATGGCTAAGTGAAAGTGTTAAAGCTCTATAGTCTGATTGCCTAGTTCGCCGCACTAACACCTCCTTAATGGACCAAGACATTGGGTCAAGTGTGATCAAGTGCTTTTCCGAACACCCCCGTGTTATACGCGAGGGGGCTGGAGCCGACGACTGCAAACTTTTAAATTGTATATATAAAAAAGACGGCCACACAGGAGGCACCAAAACTTTTCGGGCAAAAAGTATTAAAAACATAGCCTTAAATATATCATAATATTGTTATTACAATTTTGATACACTTTACTCGAACATAATATTTTTCGAGCACTGACCCTCTATTAAGCGGGCACCCTCTAGGACATCTTCAAAGTAATGCTCTGGCATGTTAAGGTCCTTGCCTTAGGGTGGACTCTGCGCTGCAATATCGGTGGCCTTCATCTTCGTCCAGTACATCTTGACACGGGCAAGGGCCATCCGTGCACCTTCTATGCACGTTGACCGCTTCACAGCATCGATACGCGGCACCGCATTAACAAGTTGCCGCACCAAACCGAAATAACTATTCGGAATGGGTTCAGTTGGCCACAGTCGGGCTATGACGTCCTTCATGGCAGTGTCGTACATCTTGTGGAGCTCGGCCCACTGGGCCATCTGTTCGTTCAACAGTGGATGCTTCACCGTGTCAAATTGCGACCAAGATAGCTTTCTGTCGCATGTCCTTCTTGCGCATGGAAAAACTGATTCGCATCGGCAACACTCTTTGGCAGGTCCATAAAGGCGTCTGGAGAACTCCACAGTTGATTAAGCGGCGCATACTTCGGATCACCAAACTTCGTTTGCAATAAAAAGGGCTTACCAGCCGTGATCTCCCTAGCTTGTTGGATCTCCTCCCGAGCTGCTCTAGACTCGGACTGGGCTTCCTTCGCCTCTTGTAAGGCCTTGTCAAGATCAGCCACTTTCGCTTTGTTATCTTTCTCAAGAACTTGGCATTGGCTAGTGGCATCCTTCAGCTCAAGTGCCATAGTAGACATCCTCTCCTCGCACTGACATCGAGCAGTCTGCTCGACTTTTAATTTGGCGGCTACCTTTTCAGCAGCCGCATTACTCATCCTGGCTTGCTCCTTGGCCCGATGTAGGATCGAAAGTATGTCTAGAGGGGGGGTGATTAGACTACTTGACAATATAAAAATTCAGCCTTTTGATAAAGACAAGTTTTTGGCAAGTTCACAATGATGATCAAGTCAAGTATCACCCTACACATGCAATTCTAGAGTATATGCAGCGGAAAGTAAATTGCACATGTAGTAAAGAGAGGTGGAGAAGAGCAAACGCAATTTGGAGACACGGAGATTTTTTCTCGTGGTTCCGATAGGTGGTGCTATCGTCAATCCACGCTGATGGAGACTTCAACCCACGGAGGGTAACGGCTGCGAGAGTCCACGGAGGGCTCCACCCACGAAGGGTCCACGAAGAAGCAACCTTGTCTATGCCATCATGGCATACGCCCACGGAGGGCTAGCCTTACTGGGGTAGATCTTCACAAGTAGGCGATCTCCTTGCCCTTACAAACTTCTTGGTTCAACTCCACATCTCGACGGAGGCTCCCAAGCGACACCTAACCAATCTAGGAGGCACCACCCTCCAAAAGGTAATAGATGGTGTTGATGATGATGAACTCCTTGCTCTTGTGCTTCAAATGATAATCTCCCCAACACTCAACTCTCCTCACCGATTTGGCTGTGGTGGAAGAAAGGATTGAGTGGAAAGCAACTTGGGAAGGCTAGAGATCAAGCTTCATATGGTGGGAGTGGAGCTACTTGATCTCAACACAAGGGTAGGTAGTTTTCTTCTCGTAAATGTAAGGTAGGAGTGGTAGTTCTTTTCGATGGCTCTCTCCACGAATGAAGAGGGGGTGGAGGGGTATTTATAGCCTCCACACAAAATCCAACCGTTACACACATTTGACCAATCTCGGTCAGACCAAAGTTGACAATCGGTGAGACCGAAAGTTCAAAACATGTGAACGTTGGGATTTTTCGGTGGGACCGAAAATACAATCTCGGTGAGTCCGATTCGTCCAAAGACTAGGGCTTGCCAATCTCGGTGGGACCGACTTCATCATCTCGGTGACACCGATTTGATGATGTATTCTGAAGCTTGGCAACTCAAGTTTCGGTGAGACCGAGTTCGAATCGGAAAATCCGAGATTTCTAGGGTTTGGCTATATGGCTGAGGTGGTTCATCTCGGTGTGGACTGAAGTTTAGGAAATCGGTGGGACCGAGATTACTTATGAGTGTATTATGGAAGTGAGAGTTCCGATAGTTTAGGAGATGTATCACTAAGCAATTTGAGCAACCAGATCATTATCATAACCTCATCCCCTTTTAATAGTATTGGCTTTCCTATAGACTCAATGTGATCTTGGATCACTAAACCAAAATGGAGTCTTGAGCTTTTGCCAATGCTTGCCTTAGCATTTTGAGGGGTCCACTCTTCAGTCCTTGCCATACCCATATCACCGAACTTTCGAAATGATTCTCAAGAAACTATTAGTTCAATGATATATATATGTTGTTATTAATTACCAAAACCACCCGGGGATTAGTTGCACTTTCAATCTCCCCCTTTTTGGTAATTGATGACAAAATATAGATCAAAGCTTCGACAAAGGATATAATCAATGAATAATATCGTCGCTTTGAGAAGTATGTGATAAGCAAGAGCTCCCCCTAAATTTGTGCATTATTTAAGATTTGCGTTTGAATGCAAATGCACAATCGATTAGGATCATGGGTCACTCTTCCATGTCACATACATCTTGGTGGAGCGCACAAAATGACAAGAATGAATAGCATGCACCCAATCACCAAGACATGAGTAAATGGTCATACAAGATATGAATAGCATATGATAAGCATTAAGCACACATTAAGGCATAGTACGACCAAGCACTCATTAAGGTAGAATGAAACGTAGTATCAAACACACAGAATGTCACGAAAAACTCAAAAGTCAAACACACAGAATGTCACGAAAAACTCAAAAGTATCTCAAAAAGACCGCAAATGAACGAAAGAGCAAAAGCGCAAAGACAAAGCACTCTCTCTCTCGAAGTCCTATGATCTATACAATTTCTCCCCTTTGGCAACAAGTTACCAAAAGTTCAAAAGTATAGAGCTAAACGTCACTAGGGACTCTGCTGGCGGCTCCTGTCTGGGTTGATGGAGTTGATATGGCAGCATCTGCGAAGACTTGGTGATGTCCGTGGAGCTGGAGGAGTGGTCACTTTGGAGCTGGAGCTGGAGCAACTGATGGAGCTGTGGGAGGTGCTTGAGGCTGTAGTCCTGGTGTCATCCTTTGGAATAGCGGTGATCGGGTCCTGTGGGAACCGGAGCGATCTGTTCATAAGCATCTGGACTAGGTCATCTCGCATCTCACGCATGAGCTCTTCCTTCTCCTCTTTGCTTCCTCAATATCTGCCTCAAGCTTGTTGTGATTATTTGCACTTGATCGCCTTCACATCCGAGCATGGATCTTGTCTTCAACAATCCTTTCAAGACTCTCCGAGACTGTACAATGCTGGCCAGCGTTGTTCAATCCTCCGGTAGCTTCAAGGAGCTGCTCTCCAACACTCTTGGGTTTAGCTGCTGCTTGCTGCTTTGCTTCCTTCTCGACTTTAGCTTTCTTGGCAGCTTCAATCTTTGCTTGACCTTCAACCGACGTTGGGTCCTCCTCATCCATCACAACATCATTGTCCTCATGCTCAAAGGCTGCAGTGGCAAGTGTGGTCTCTCCAACAAGTACGCGTGCCCGTGCCAAACTTGGCATTGATAAGCATCCGAATGTGCGGGCAAATCCACACGACCTCTTCGGTCAATTGCAGTCCTCTTGATGGTCTCAACTATCAAATCCATCACCTTGAAAGGTGCCTTCTCATCAAGTATATGCAGCATGTTGATAGAGTACCCTCTGATCATGCGATGATCTCCAGACTTGGGCATCAAGGTATGCCTCAGAATAGTGTTTGTGGTAGGTAGACCTGCCTGGAGATGATACACTGAGCCGAGCTTCCAGATTTCCACATCCTTAGCTGGAACCTCTTTGTACATGTTCTTCATACATTCATGGTTCTTCTTGGGAATACCATAGACATCAACATCATCCTCTCTTGGTACTGGAGCATTCAGCAGTTCTGCCCATTCTTCAACAGTAGAAGAGAACCTTTGGCCTTCAGTCATCCATGTGATCTTTCCATCTGGATAGAAATGAGCTGTGGCATAGAATTGCATAATCATCTCATCATTCCAACTTGTCAACTTTTGACCAACAAACTCTGCAACACCACATGCAGTGAAGCTCTCATGCACATGTGGAAAGAAGTCTCTGTGCTCTTCACTGTCAATGTATGCCCAGTCAACATAGCGAGTGTCTGCAACTATGGGCTTCTTGTCCATCAGCACAGTCTCATAGAAGTCCTGCTGCTCTCTGGTGTGGAATCGTGGATCAACAGCAGTTCTGTTGGGGAACGTAGTAATTTCAAAATTTTCCTACGCACACGCAAGATCATGGTGATGCATAGCAACGAGAGGAGAGTGTTGTGTCACGCCCTCGTGAGACTGAAGCGAAGCGATCACAACGTAGAGGAAGTAGTCGACGTTCTCCTCGCGATCCGACCGATCCGGCGCCAAGCATCCGGCGCCCGAGTTCTTGACACACGACAGCTCGATGATGTCCTCGTACTCCGATCCAGCCGAGTGTCGAGGGAGAGTTCCACAAGACGACGGCGTGGGACGATCTTGATGTGTTATCAAGGCGGGCTTCGCCTAAGCTTTATGACGATATGACCGAGGTGGAATATGGTGGAGGGGGCACCGACACGGCTAAGGAACGAACCGTAGGTCAAACTTGTGTCTTGTACCTAGAGGTGCCCCTGCCCCGTGATATAAAGGAGCCAGGGGAGGGGTTGGCCGGCCGGGAGGGCGCGCCAGGAGGAGTCCTCCTCCCACCGGGAGTAGGACTCCCCCCCTTCCTTGTTGGAGTAGGAGAGAAGGAAAGAGGGGGAGAGGAGGAAGGAAAAGGGGGCTGCACCCCCTGTCCAATTCGGACTAGAGGGGGGCTGCGCCCCTTCTTCCTTTTGGCCTCTCTCCTCTATTCCCGTATGGCCCAATAAGGCCCATATACTCCCCGGCGAATTCCCGTAACTCTCCGGTACTCAAAAAATACCGAATGACTCGGAACCTTTCCGAACTCGAATATAGTCGTCCAATATATCGATCTTTACGTCTCGACCATTTCGAGACTCCTCGTCATGTCCCCGATCTCATCCGGACTCGAACTCCTTGGTACATCAAAACTCATAAACTCATAATATAAGCATCATCGAAACCTTAAGCGTGCGGACCCTACGGTTCGAGAACAATGTAGACATGGCGAGACACGTCTCGGTCAATAACCAATAGCGGGACCTGGATGCCCATATTGGCTCCTACATATTCTACGAAGATCTTTATCGGTCAGACCGCATAACAACATACGTTGTTCCTTTGTCATCGGTATGTTACTTGCCCGAGATTCGATCGTCGGTATCCAATACCTAGTTCAATCTCGTTACGCAAGTCTCTTTACTCGTTCCGTAATACATCATCTCGCAACTAACTCATTAGTTGTAATGCTTGCAAGGCTTAAGTGATGTGCATTACCGAGAGGGCCCAGAGATACCTCTCCGACAATTGGAGTGACAAATCCTAATCTCAAATACGCCAACCCAACATCCGCCTTTGGAGACACCTGTAGTACTCCTTTATAATCACCCGAGCACGTTGTGACGTTTGGTAGTACCCAAAGTGTTCCTCCGCAAACGGAGTTGCATAATCTCATAGTTATAGGAACATGTATAAGTCATGGATAAAAGCAATAGCAACATACTAAACGATCGGGTGCTAAGCTAATGGAATGGGTCATGTCAATCAGATCAATCAACTAATGATGTGATCTTGTTAATCAAATAACAACTCTTTGTTCATGGTTAGGAAACATAACCATCTTTGATTAACAAGCTAGTCTAGTAGAGGCATACTAGTGACATATTGTTTTGTCTATGCATTCACACATGTATCATGTTTCCGGTTAATACAATTCTAGCATGAATAATAAACATTTAGCATGATATGAGGAAATATATAATAACTTTATTATTGCCTCTAGGGCATATTTCCTTCAGTCTCCCACTTGCACTAGAGTCAATAATCTAGATCACATCACCATGTGATTAACATCGATAGTTCACATCATCATGTGATTAACACCCATAGTTCACATCGCCATGTGACCAACACCCAAAGGGTTTACTAGATTCAGTAATCTAGTTCACATCGCTATGTGATTAACACCCAAAGAGTACTAAGGTGTGATCATGTTTTGCTTGTGAGAGAGTCTTAGTCAACGGGTCTTTCACATTCAGATCCGTTATGTATTTTGCAATTTTCTATGTCTACAATGCTTTGCACGAAGCTACTCTAGCTAATTGCTCCCACTTTCAATATGTATCTAGATCGAGACTTAGAGTCATCGGATCGGTGTCAAAACTTGCATCGACGTAACCCTTTACTTATTTAACCTTTGTCACCTCCATAATCGAGAAACATATCCTTATTCCACTAAGGATAATTCTTGACCGCTGTCCTGTGATCTACTCCTAGATCACCATTGTACTCCCTTGCTTAACTCAGTGCAGGGTATACAATAGATCTGGTACACAGCATGGCATACTTTATAGAACCTATGGCCAAGGCATAGGGAATGACTTTCATTCTCTTTCTATCTTCTGCCGTGGTCGGGTTTTTGAGTTTTACTCAATTTCACACCTTGTAACATAGGCAAGAACTCTTTCTTTGACTGTTTCATTTTGAACTACTTCAAAATCTTGTCAAGGTATGTACTCATTGAAAAAACTTATCAAGCGTCTTGATCTATCTCTATAGATCTTGATGCTCAATATGTAAGCAGCTTCACCGAGGTCTTTCTTTGAAAACACTCCTTTATGCTTTGCAGAATAATTCTACATTATTTCCGGTCTACAATATGTCATTCACATATACTTATCAGAAATGTTGTAGTGCTCCCACTCACTTTCTAGTAAATACGAGGCTTCTTTGTAAGTCTCAGATAAACTATATGCTTTGATCAACTTATCAAAGCGTATATTCCAACTCCGAGATGCTTGCACCAGTCCATAGATGCACATTTTGTAAACACCTTTAGGATCGACAAAACCTCTTGGTTGCATCACATACAACTCTTCTTTAATAACTCCATTAAGGAATGCAGTTTTGTTTATCCATTTGCCAGATTTCATAAAATGCGGCAATTGCTAACATGATTCGGACAGACTTTTAAGCATTGATACGAGTGAGAAAATCTCATTGTATTCAACATCTTGAACTTTGTCAAAAACCTTTTTCGACAAGTCTAGCTTTGTAGATAGTAACACTACTATCAGCGTCCGTCTTCCTCTTGAAGATCCATTTATTTTCTATGGCTTGCCGATCATCGGGCAACTCCACCAAAGTCCACACTTTGTTCTCATACATGGATCTCATCTCGATTTCATGGCCTCAAGCCATTTCATGAATCTGGGCTCATCATCGCTTCCTCATAGTTCGTAGGTTCATCATGGTCTAGTTACATGACTTCCGAGCAGGATTACCGCACCACTCAGTGCGGATCTCACTCTGGTTTACCTACGAGATTCGGTAGTAACTTGATCGAAGTTACATGATCATCATCATTAGCTTCCTCACTAATTGGTGTAGTAGTCACAGAACAAATTTCGTGATGAACTACTTTCCAATAAGGAGAAGGTACAATTACCTCATCAAGTTCTACTTTCCTCCCACTCACTTCTTTCGAGAGAAACTCCTTCTCTAGAAAGGATCCATTTTCAGCAACAAAATCTTGCTTTAGGATCTGTGATAGAAGGTGTACCCAACAATTTCCTTTGGGTATTCTATGAAGACGCACTTCTCGATTTGGGTTTGAGCTTATCAGATGAAACTTTTTCACATAAGCATTGCAGCCCCAAACTTTAAGAAACGACAACTTGCTAAACCACAGTTCGTATAGTGTCGTCTCAATGGATTTAGATGGTGCCCTATTTAACGTGAATGTAGCTGTCTCTAATGCATGATCCCAAAACGATATTGGTAAATTGGTAAGAAACATCATAGATTGTACTATATCCAATAAAGTACGGTTATGACGCTCGGACACACCATTATGATGTGGTGTTCGGTGGCATGAATTTGTGAAACTATTCCACATTGTTTTAATTGAAGACCAAACTCAGAACTCAAATATTTGTCTCCGTGATCGATCGTAGAAACCTTATTTTCTTGTCACGATGATTTTTCCACTTCACTCTGAAATTCTTTGAACCTTTCAACTATTTCGGACTTATGTTTCATCAAGTAGATATACCCATATCTGCTCAAATCATCTGTGAAGGTCGAAAATAACGATACCCGCCATGAGCCTTAACACTTATTGGATCGCATACATCAAGATGTATTATTTCCAATAAGTCGTTGCTCTCTCCATTGTTCCGGAGAACGGAGTCTTAGTCATCTTGCCCATGAGGCATGGTTCGCAAGCATCAAGTGATTCATAATCAAGTGATTCCAAAATCCCATCATCATGGAGTTTCTTCATGCGCTTTACACCATTATGACCTAAACGGCAGTGCCACAAATAAGTTGCACTATCATTATTAACTTTGCATCTTTTGGTTTCAATATTATGAATATGTGTATTACTACGATCGAGATCCAATGAACCATTTTCATTGGGTGTGTAACCATATAAGGTTTTATTCATGTAAACAGAACAACAGTTTATTCTTTTACTTAAATGAATAACCGTATTGCAATAAACACGATCAAATCATATTCATGCTCAACGCAAACACCAAATAACATTTATTTAGGTTCAACACTAATCCCGAAAGTATAGGGAGTGTGCGATGATGATCATATCAATCTTGAAACTACTTTCAACACACATCGTCACTTCACCCTTAACTAGTTTTTGTTTATTCTGCAAATCCCGTTTCGAGTTACTACTCTTAGCAACTGAACCAGTACCAAATACCGAGGGGTTGCTATAAACACTAGTAAAGCACACATCAAACACCCGTATATCAAATATACCCTTTTTCACTTTGCCATCCTTCTTATCCACCAAATATTTAGGGCAGTTCCGCTTCAAAGGACCATTTCCTTTGCAAAGGTAAGCACTCGGTTTCGTGCTTTGGTTCAGCTTTGGGTTTCTTCGTGGGAGTGACAACTTGCTTGTCAATCTACTTGAAGTTCCCTTTCTTTCCTTTGCCCTTTTCTTGAAACTAGTGATCTTGTCAACCATCAACACTTGATGCGCTTTCTTGATTTCTACCTTCATCGATTTCAACATCACGAAGAGCTCGGGAATCATTTTCATCATCCTTTGCATACTATAGTTCATCATGAAGTTCTACTAACTTGGTGATGGTGACTAGAGAATTCATCAATCACTATCTTATCCGGAAGATTAACTCCCACTTGATTCAAGCAATTGTAGTACCCGGACAATCGAGGACATGCTCACTAGTTGAGCGATTCTCCTCCATCTTTTAGCTATAGAACTTGTTGGAGACTTCATATCTCTCAACTCGGTATTTGCTTGAAATATTAACTTCAATTCTGGAACATCTCATATGGTCCATGATGTTCAAAACATCTTTGAAGTCCCGATTCTAAGCCATAAAGCATGGTGCACAAAACTATCAAGTAGTCATCATATCGAGCTAGCCAAATGTTCATAACGCTCAGATCCGCTCCTGCAATAGGTCTATCACCTAGCGGTGCATCAAGAACATAATTCTTACGTGCAGCAATGAGGATAAACCTCGATCACGGATCCAATCCGCATCATTGCTACTAACATCTTTCAACACAATTTTCTAGGAACATATGAAAATAAACATATGAAAGCAACAACGCGAGCTATTGATCTACAACATAATTTGCAAAATACTACCGGGACTAAGTTCATGATAAATTTAAGTTCAATTAATCATATTACTTAAGAACTCCCACTTAGGCAGACATCTCTCTAGTCATCTAAGTGATCACGTGATCCAAATCAACTAAACCATAACCGATCATCACGTGAGATGGATTAGTTTTCAATGGTGAACATCTTATGTTGATCATATCTACTATATGATTCACGCCGACCTTTCGGTCTCCGTGTTCCGAGGCCATATCGCATATGCTAGGCTCGTCAAGTATAACTCGAGTATTCTGCGTGTGCAAAACTGGCTTGCACCCGTTGTAGATGGACGAGAGCTTATCACACCCGATCATCACGTGGTGTCTCGGCACGATTTAACTTTGGCAACGGTGCATACTCGTGGAGAACACTACTTGATAATTTTTTAGTGAGAGATCATCTTAAAATGCTACCGTCAATCAAAGCAAGATAAGATGCATAAAGGATAAACATCACATGCAATCAATATAAGTGATATGATATGGCCATCATCATCTTGTGCTTGTGATCTCCATCTTCAAGCACCGTCGTGATCACCATCATCACCGGCGCGACACCTTGATCTCCATCGTAGCATCGTTGTCGTCACGCCACCTATTGCTTCTACGACTATCGCTACCGCTTAGTGATAAAGTAAAGCAATTATGTATGCTTGCATTTCATACAATAAAGCGACAACCATATGGCTCCTCGCCGATTGCCGATAACCGGTTACAAAACATGATCATCTCATACAATAAAATATAGCATCACGTCTTGACCATATCACATCACAACATGCCCTGCAAAAACAAGTTAGACGTCCTCTACTTTGTTGTTGCAAATTTTACGTGGCTGCTACGGGCTTAAGCAAGAACCAATCTCACCTACGCATCAAAACCACAACGATACTTTGTCAAATAGACTCGTTTTAACCTTCTCAAGGACCGGCGAGCCACACTCAGTTCAACTAAAGTGAGAGAGACAGACACCCGCCAATCACCTTTAAGCAACGAAAGTGCTCGTGGCGGTGAAACCAGTCTCGCGAAGCGTCACGCGTAATGTCGGTCCGGGCCGCTTCATCTCACAATACCGCTGAACCAAAGTATGACATCTTTGGTAGGTAGTATGACTTGTATCGCCCACAACTCACTTGTGTTCTACTCGTGCAAAACATCAAACCATAAAACCTAGGCTCGATACCACTGTTGGGGAACGTAGTAATTTCAAAATTTTCCTACGCACACGCAAGATCATGGTGATGCATAGCAACGAGAGGGGAGAGTGTTGTCTCGTACCCTCGTGAGACCAAGCGAAGCGATCACAACATAGAGGAAGTAGTCGACGTTCTCCTCGCGATCCGACCGATCCGGCGCCGTTACTCGGCGCCCGAGTTCTTGACACACGACAGCTCGATGACGTCCCTCGTACTCCAATCCAGCCGAGTGTCGAGGGAGAGTTCCGTCAAGACGACGGCGTGGTGACGATCTTGATGTGTTATCAAGCGAGGCTTCGCCTAAGCTTTATGCACGATATGACCGAGGTGGAATATGGTGGAGGGGCACCGACACGGCTAAGGAACGATCCGTAGATCAAACTTGTGTCTTGTACCTAGAGGTGCCCCTGCCCCGTATATAAAGGAGCAGGGGAGGGGTTGGCCGGCCAGAGGGCGGCGCCAGAGGAGTCCTCCTCCCACCGGAGTAGGACTCCCCTTCCTTGTTGGAGTAGGAGAGAAGGAAAGAGGGGAGAGGAGGAAGGAAAAGGGGCTGCACCCCTATCCAATTCGGACTAGAGGGGCTGCGCCCTTCTTCCTTTTGGCCTCTCTCCTCTATTCCCGTATGGCCCAATAAGGCCCATATACTCCCGGCGAATTCCGTAACTCTCGGTACTCGAAAAATACCCAATGACTCGGAACCTTTCCGAACTCCGAATATAGTCGTCCAATATATCGATCTTTACGTCTCGACCATTTCGAGACTCCTCGTCATGTCCCCAATCTCATCCGGGACTCGAACTCCTTCGGTACATCAAAACTCATAAACTCATAATATAACCATCATCGAAACCTTAAGCGTGCGGACCCTACGGTTCGAGAACAATGTAGACATGGCCGAGACACGTCTCGGTCAATAACCAATAGCGGGACCTGGATGCCCATATTGGCTCCTACATATTCTACGAAGATCTTTATCGGTCGACCGCATAACAACATACGTTGTTCCCTTTGTCATCGGTATGTTACTTGCCCGAGATTCGATCGTCGGTATCCAATACCTAGTTCAATCTCGTTATCGCAAGTCTCTTTACTCGTTCCGTAATACATCATCTCGCAACTAACTCATTAGTTGTAATGCTTGCAAGGCTTAAGTGATGTGCATTACCGAGAGGGCCCAGAGATACCTCTCCGACAATCGGAGTGACAAATCCTAATCTCGAATACGCCAACCCAACATCCGCCTTTGGAGACACCTGTAGTACTCCTTTATAATCACCCGATTCGTTGTGACGTTTGGTAGTACCAAAGTGTTCCTCCGCAAACGGAGTTGCATAATCTCATAGTTATAGGAACATGTATAAGTCATGGATAAAAGCAATAGCAACATACTAAACGATCGGGTGCTAAGCTAATGGAATGGGTCATGTCAATCAGATCATTCAACTAATGATGTGACCTTGTTAATCAAATAACAACTCTTTGTTCATGGTTAGGAAACATAACCATCTTTGAGTAACAAGCTAGTCTAGTAGAGGCATACTAGTGACATATTGTTTTGTCTATGCATTCACACATGTATCATGTTTCCGGTTAATACAATTCTAGCATGAATAATAAACATTTATCATGATATGAGGAAATATATAATAACTTTATTATTGCCTCTAGGGCATATTTCCTTCAGTCTCCCACTTGCACTAGAGTCAATAATCTAGATCACATCACCATGTGATTAACATCGATTGTTCACATCATCATGTGATTAACACCCATAGTTCACATCGCCATGTGACCAACACCCAAAGGGTTTACTAGATTCAGTAATCTAGTTCACATCGCTATGTGATTAACACCCAAAGAGTACTAAGGTGTGATCATGTTTTTGCTTGTGAGAGAGTCTTAGTCAACGGGTCTTTTACATTCAGATCCGTTATGTATTTTGCAATTTTCTATGTCTACAATGCTTTGCACGAAGCTACTCTAGCTAATTGCTCCCACTTTCAATATGTATCTAGATCGAGACTTAGAGTCATCCAGATCGGTGTCAAAACTTGCATCGACGTAACCCTTTACGACGAACCTTTTGTCACCTCCATAATCGAGAAACATATCCTTATTCCACTAAGGATAATTCTTGACCGTCTGTCCGTGATCTACTCCTAGATCACCATTGTACTCCTTGCTTAACTTCGGTGCAGGGTATACAATAGATCTGGTACACTGACATGGCATACTTTATAGAACCTATGGCCAAGGCATAGGGAATGACTTTCATTCTCTTTCTATCTTCGCCGTGGTCGGGTTTTTGAGTTTTACTCAATTTCACACCTTGTAACATAGGCAAGAACTCTTTCTTTGATCTGTTTCATTTTGAACTACTTCAAAATCTTGTCAAGGTATGTACTCATTGAAAAACTTATCAAGCGCCTTGATCTATCTCTATAGATCTTGATGCTCAATATGTAAGCAGCTTCACCGAGGTCTTTCTTTGAAAACACTCCTTTATGCTTTGCGAATAATTCTACATTATTTTCGATCTACAATATGTCATTCACATATACTTATCGAAATGTTGTAGTGCTCCCACTCACTTTCTAGTAAATACAGCTTCATTGTAAGTCTCAGTATAAACTATATGCTTTGATCAACTTATCAAAGCGTATATTCCAACTCCGAGATGCTTGCACCAAATCCATAGATGCACATTTTGTAAACACCTTTAGGATCGACAAAACCTCTTGGTTGCATCACATACAACTCTTATTTAATAACTCCATTAAGGAATGCAGTTTTGTTTATCCATTTGCCAGATTTCATAAAATGCGGCAATTGCTAACATGATTCGGACAGACTTTTAAGCATTGATACGAGTGAGAAAATCTCATTGTATTCAACATCTTGAACTTTGTCAAAAACCTTTTTCGACAAGTCTAGCTTTGTAGATAGTAACACTACTATCAGCGTTCGTCTTCCTCTTGAAGATCCATTTATTTTCTATGGCTTGCCGATCATCGGGCAACTCCACCAAAGTCCACACTTTGTTCTCATACATGGATCTCATCTCGATTTCATGGCCTCAAGCCATTTCGCATGAATCTGGGCTCATCATCGCTTCCTCATAGTTCGTAGGTTCATCATGGTCTAGTTACATGACTTCCGAACAGGATTACCGTACCACTCAGTGCGGATCTCACTCTGGTTTACCTACGAGATTCGGTAGTAACTTGATGCGAAGTTACATGATCATCATCATTAGCTTCCTCACTAATTGGTGTAGTAGTCACAGGAACAAATTTCTGTGATGAACTACTTTCCAATAAGGGAGAAGGTACAATTACCTCATCAAGTTCTACTTTCCTCCCACTCACTTCTTTCGAGAGAAACTCCTTCTCTAGAAAGGATCCATTTTCAGCAACAAAAATCTTGCTTTAGGATCTGTGATAGAAGGTGTACCCAACAATTTCCTTTGGGTATTCTATGAAGACGCACTTCTCCGATTTGGGTTTGAGCTTATCAGGATGAAACTTTTTCACATAAGCATTGCAGCCCCAAACTTTAAGAAACGACAACTTGCTAAACCACAGTTCGTATAGTGTCGTCTCAATGGATTTAGATGGTGCCCTATTTAACGTGAATGTAGCTGTCTCTAATGCATGATCCCAAAACGATATTGGTAAATTGGTAAGAAACATCATAGATTGTACTATATCCAATAAAGTACGGTTATGACGTTCGGACACACCATTATGATGTGGTGTTCCAGGTGGCATGAATTTGTGAAACTATTCCACATTGTTTTAATTGAAGACCAAACTCGTAACTCAAATATTTGTCTCCGTGATCAGATCGTAGAAACCTTATTTTCTTGTCACGATGATTTTTCCACTTCACTCTGAAATTCTTTGAACCTTTCAACTATTTCAGACTTATGTTTCATCAAGTAGATATACCCATATCTGCTCAAATCATCTGTGAAGGTCAGAAAATAACGATACCCGCCGCGAGCCTTAACACTTATTGGATCGCATACATCAGTATGTATTATTTCCAATAAGTCAGTTGCTCTCTCCGCTGTTCCGGAGAACGGAGTCTTAGTCATCTTGCCCATGAGGCATGGTTCGCAAGCATCAAGTGATTCATAATCAAGTGATTCCAAAATCCCATCATCATGGAGTTTCTTCATGCGCTTTACACCATTATGACCTAAACGGCAGTGCCACAAATAAGTTGCACTATCATTATTAACTTTGCATCTTTTGGTTTCAATATTATGAATATGTGTATTACTACGATCGAGATCCAATGAACCATTTTCATTGGGTGTGTAACCATATAAGGTTTTATTCATGTAAACAGAACAACAGTTTATTCTTTTACTTAAATGAATAACCGTATTGCAATAAACACGATCAAATCATATTCATGCTCAACGCAAACACCAAATAACATTTATTTAGGTTCAACACTAATCCCGAAAGTATAGGGAGTGTGCGATGATGATCATATCAATCTTGAAACTACTTTCAACACACATCGTCACTTCACCCTTAACTAGTTTTCATTTATTCGCAAATCCGTTTGAGTTACTACTCTTAGCAACCGAACCAGTACCAAATACCGAGGGGTTGCTATAAACACTAGTAAAGCACACATCAAACACCCGTATATCAAATATACCCTTTTTCACTTTGCCATCCTTCTTATCCACCAAATATTTAGGGCAGTTCCGCTTCGGTGACCATTTCCTTTGCGATTGTAAGCACTCGACTTGGGCTTTGGTTCAGCTTTGGGTTTCTTCGTGGGAGTGACAACTTGCTTGTCAATCTACTTGAAGTTCCCCTTTCTTTCCCTTTGCCCTTTTCTTGAAACTAGTGATCTTGTCAACCATCAACACTTGATGCGCTTTCTTGATTTCTACCTTCGTCGATTTCAACATCACGAAGAGCTCGGGAATCATTTTCATCATCCTTTGCATACTATAGTTCATCATGAAGTTCTATTAACTTGGTGATGGTGACTAGAGAATTCTCATCAATCACTATCTTATCCGGAAGATTAACTCCCACTTGATTCAAGCAATTGTAGTACCCAGACAACTCGAGGACATGCTCACTAGTTGAGCGATTCTCCTCCATCTTTTAGCTATAGAACTTGTTGGAGACTTCATATCTCTCAACTCGGTATTTGCTTGAAATATTAACTTCAATTCTGGAACATCTCATATGGTCCATGATGTTCAAAACATCTTTGAAGTCCCGATTCTAAGCCATAAAGCATGGTGCACAAAACTATCAAGTAGTCATCATATCGAGCTAGCCAAATGTTCATAATGTCCGATCCGCTCCTCGCAATAGGTCATCACCTAGCGGTGCATCAAGAACATAATTCTTACGTGCAGCAATGAGGATAAACCTCAGATCACGGATCCAATCCGCATCATTGCTACTAACATCTTTCAACACAATTTTCTCTAGGAACATATGAAAATAAACATATGAAAGCAACAACGCGAGCTATTGATCTACAACATAATTTGCAAAATACTACCAGGACTAAGTTCATGATAAATTTAAGTTCAATTAATCATATTACTTAAGAACTCCCACTTAGACAGACATCTCTCTAGTCATCTAAGTGATCACGTGATCCAAATCAACTAAACCATAACCGATCATCACGTGAGATGGATTAGTTTTCAATGGTGAACATCTTATGTTGATCATATCTACTATATGATTCACGCTCGACCTTTCGGTCTCCGTGTTCCGAGGCCATATCTGCATATGCTAGGCTCGTCAAGTATAACCTGAGTATTCTGCGTGTGCAAAACTGGCTTGCACCCGTTGTAGATGGACGTAGAGCTTATCACACCCGATCATCACGTGGTGTCTCGGCACGACGAACTTTGGCAACGGTGCATACTCAGGGAGAACTACCGCTTAGTGATAAAGTAAAGCAATTACAGGGCGTTTGCATTTCATACAATAAAGCGACAACCATATGGCTCCTGCCAGTTGCCGATAACTTCGGTTACAAAACATGATCATCTCATACAATAAAATATAGCATCACGTCTTGACCATATCACATCACAACATGCCCTGCAAAAACAAGTTAGACGTCCTCTACTTTGTTGTTGCAAATTTTACGTGGCTGCTACGGGCTTAAGCAAGAACCAATCTCACCTACGCATCAAAACCACAACTATACTTTGTCAAATAGACTCCGTTTTAACCTTCTCAAGGACCGGGCGTAGCCACACTCGGTTCAACTAAAGTGAGAGAGACAGACACCCACCGGTCACCTTTAAGCAACAAGTGCTCGTGGCGGTGAAACCAGTCTCGCGAAGCGTCACGCGTAATGTCGGTCCGGGCCGCTTCATCTCACAATACCGCTGAACCAAAGTATGACATTTGGTAGGTAGTATGACTTGTATCGCCCACAACTCACTTGTGTTCTACTCGTGCAAAACATCAAACCATAAAAACCTAGGCTCGATACCTTTGTTGGGGAACGTAGTAATTTCAAAATTTTCCCACGCACACGCAAGATCATGGTGATGCATAGCAACGAGAGGGAGAGTGTTGTCTACGCACCCAGAGACTGAAGCGAAGCGATCACAACGTAGAGGAAGTAGTCGTACGTTCTCCTCGCGATCCGACCGATCCCGGCGCCGTTACTCCGGCGCCCCCGAGTTCTTGACACACGTACAGCTCGATGACGTCCCTCGTACTCCGATCCAGCCGAGTGTCGAGGGAGAGTTCCGTCAGCACGACGGCGTGGTGACGATCTTGATGTGTTACCGGCGCAGGGCTTCGCCTAAGCTTTGCGACGATATGACCGAGGTGGAATATGGTGGAGGGGGGCACCGCACACGGCTAAGGAACGAACCGTAGGTCAAACTTGTGTCTTGTACCTAGAGGTGCCCCCTGCCCCCGTATATAAAGGAGCCAGGGGGAGGGGTTCGGCCGGCCAGGAGGGGCGCGCCAGGAGGAGTCCTCCTCCCACCGGGAGTAGGACTCCCCCCCTTCCTTGTTGGAGTAGGAGAGAAGGAAAGAGGGGGAGAGGAGGAAGGAAAAGGGGGCTGCACCCCCTGTCCAATTCGGACTAGAGGGGGGCTGCGCCCCTTCTTCCTTTTGGCCTCTCTCCTCTATTCCCGTATGGCCCAATAAGGCCCATATACTCCCGGCGAATTCCGTAACTCTCTCGGTACTCGAAAAATACCGAATGACTCGGAACCTTTCCGAACTCGAATATAGTCGTCAATATATCGATCTTTACGTCTCGACCATTTCGAGACTCCTCGTCATGTCCCCGATCTCATCCGGGACTCGAACTCCTTCGGTACATCAAAACTCATAAACTCATAATATAAGCATCATCGAAACCTTAAGCGTGCGGACCCTACGGTTCGAGAACAATGTAGACATGGCGAGACACGTCTCGGTCAATAACCAATAGCGGACCTGGATGCCCATATTGGCTCCTACATATTCTACGAAGATCTTTATCGGTCGGACCGCATAACAACATACGTTGTTCCTTTGTCATCGGTATGTTACTTGCCCGAGATTCGATCGTCGGTATCCAATACCTAGTTCAATCTCGTTATCGGCAAGTCTCTTTACTCGCTCCGTAATACATCATCTCGCAACTAACTCATTAGTTGTAATGCTTGCAAGGCTTAAGTGATGTGCATTACCGAGAGGGCCCAGAGATACCTCTCCGAGCAATCGGAGTGACAAATCCTAATCTCGAAATACGCCAACCCAACATCGCCTTTGGAGACACACTGTAGTACTCCTTTATAATCACCCGATTCACGTTGTGGACGTTTGGTAGTACCCAAAGTGTTCCTCCGCAAACGGAGTTGCATAATCTCATAGTTATAGGAACATGTATAAGTCATGGATAAAAGCAATAGCAACATACTAAACGATCGGGTGCTAAGCTAATGGAATGGGTCATGTCAATCAGATCAATCAACTAATGATGTGACCTTGTTAATCAAATAACAACTCTTTGTTCATGGTTAGGAAACATAACCATCTTTGATTAACAAGCTAGTCTAGTAGAGGCATACTAGTGACATATTGTTTTGTCTATGCATTCACACATGTATCATGTTTCCGGTTAATACAATTCTAGCATGAATAATAAACATTTATCATGATATGAGGAAATATATAATAACTTTATTATTGCCTCTAGGGAATATTTCCTTCAAGTTCTTCTCCTCACAGCATATGGATCAGCTTGTCTTCATAGCCTGAGACCTCTATCCTTCCTTTCCTTCATGTTCTCAGCTTGAGGATGAGCATCATTGTGAAGTGGCAGTTTCTGTCGAAGTTTCAAGAAAGCGGTGCCTCATCATCGACACATTTGGTGGCACATCATCTTTCTTCTTCTCGATGCGAGGATGTTCTGACAGTCTTCTTGGGCTTGGCAGCGAAGCTTGGCTTGAGCTGCCTTTCTTTGGAGCAGATGGCTTGGACTTAGAAGGGGCTCCTGCCCTGATGGCATCACCCATGAATTTAGACTTCTGAGGAGGAGGCTGGGGTGCTTCCTCATCATCATCTTCATCTGCTGCTCCATCATGCACTATCCTCTTCCTCTTGGAAGTTTTCTTCACCTTGCTTGTAGTTTCCTCTTCCAAGCTCAGCTTCTTGGCAACAGTGGACTTCTTCACTTTTCTGGTGCCTTTCTTGGTTTGCTGCCCTTGAGGCTCTTTGGCAACAACTTTTCTCTTTGGCTTGGAGGAGACCTCTTCCTCAACAATGAAATCGAATCTTCTTCATCGAGTTCCTCTTCTTTCGCCTGGTGGCTGCAGGAGGCAAACCACTTGGTGTACTCCTCTCACCATCATCTGAAGAGCTGCTTGGGCTCGGGACTAGTGCCCGCCTGGAATTTCTTCAATAGGTGACTCGACTGTTCGGTCACACTTGGCATCGACATGGTGACAACCCGTGAATAGATAAGGTGTAGGCAGAGTAGAAGAGTTATCACAAACTACTGTAAGATTTTGCAAACAAATGAGTTCAAATTTCAGTTTTAGGTTTTCACAGAAGACATTTCGGTCGAATGAAGTTTTAAATTCGGTGAATCCAAGTGTTCAAACAGAACCATTTACACCACTTTCGGTTGGACCGAAGTGGGTTTCGGTCCTGCCGAAAACACTAGGGTTTCACTAAATCCTCATTTTGGTCACACCGATTTGCACAACTCGGTTGGACCGAAAAGTGCAGTGCAATGGCCAGAGGCCAAATCGGTCATACCGAGAATGTAAAATCGGTCTCACCGAGATGTGTTCGGCGGAAACCTAACCCTAAAACTTTTACTCGAATCTAGTCCAAAAGACTAATCTGGTGTATAGGAAGATCTCAAACGTGGCAAGATGCTAGGCAAAGCAAACGTGCATTGAATCGGAGATGGGAGCACGAGTGGGATTGAAACTCACCCTAACTTGGTGGAGTTCCTCTACGGCGGCAACGGCGCGGAGAGATGTCCGTTGACGGCGACGGAGACTCTGGCGAGGGCGACAAAGCGCGCGACGGAGACGATCCGGAGACCACGGCGGACGGCAAAGAAGGGGTGGGGCGAGGCGTTTGAAGTAGAAATCAATGCACGCGACCCACGAGTATATATACCCTTAGTCGTCGGTGGGACCGAAGTTGTAAACTCGGTGGCACCGAGATGGATAACTCGCAGGCGATTACTCACTTCGATCACGCCGAAATTCACAACTCGGTTTCACCGAGGTGAAAACCTAGATCAATCTAAATGCTTTCGGTTTGACCGAGTTTGAGTGGGTTGGTCCGACCGAAATCAAATAGAAGGTTTTGGAAGTTTAGCCTTTGACGGATCGGTGGCTCGAGTGCTCCTCACTCGGTGGGTCCGAAAATGACTTGTTCAAAGTTTGTGATATAAGCATGAATAGAATTTGAGACAAGAAAGCATAGATAGCTAGGGGAGGTACTTAGGCATTCTTGTCCATCCATTTGGTCAGAAAAATCAAAAACTACCAAAGCAACAAATGGATGTCCTCGAATGGATAAAATCATGCATCCAACATGCTCACACAATAAGATAGCAAATGAAATATGTGTCAAACATGCACCAACAAAAACTCTAGCTACTATCACACAATTTGTCGATGACTAGGTCATCTATATATGAGTATATTGACTTAGGAGTCAAATGAGAACATTTGATCATAGGTCATACTCATCGTTTAAGCACAAGTGGGGTTACCACTTTTACATAAAGCATTAATGTGTTCACATCATTTGAAGATGCTTTAGCTCAATTCTTTAGAGCAAAGCTCCCCCTAGATGTGAGAACCCCTTTTAAAGGGTCAAACTAACCTTGGGTTGTCGTAGAAGACTTCATGTAGATGTTGAAGATGTGGATGCTCAATGTTGATGAAGATCATCAAGAGTTGGGAGCAATCCTTTGGATTCGGGCACTTTCAATACCTACATGGGTTAGTCCCACAAGGAACAAACAAGGATATCCATGGACATAGATTGAAGTACACAATAGATGATGTCCATGAAAGCAATGATTACCTTGTCCCTTGACTTACCAACAAGAGGGTTTGTGACTCCATGAACTAGTGCAAGATGTGGAAGTTGATTGCACAAGTTCTTGCCAAAAAGAATGTGAGTGAAGTATGTTGGCGGAGTCACCCTCAAGAACTCTCTAGTTCTTCTTCTTCGGGATCCACATCATCTTGATGGGAATCCTTGGGGTTGTACTTGAGCTTGACGAAGTAGAACTTGACGTTTCCTTGGGAACCCACTTGACCATGGCTTTAGGTGCTTCAATAAATGCATCAATCTCCTCTTGAAGCTTGTCCTTGCCTTTTAGCTTGTGGTCTTGTGGTGGAAGATCATCTTGAGCTTGTTCCACATTGGAAGAAGTAGGATCGTACTTCTCCTTTTGAGAAACAAACTTTGGAGTGGGATATTGACCTTCTTCCCATTCAACACCCTCGGCGTTAAACTTTCGCTCAAAACCAATTCCTTGATTCTTCCGGTGTCTTCCTTGCTTGCGAACAATTTCCTCAAAGTTCTTGCTTCCGGCAAGGCTCTTGTAGACACCTTTCTCTATAATCCCTTTCAATAAACTATTTTCTTGCTCAAGTGTAACTTGGCTTGAAACATTGTTAGTGGAATCAAGAGAACTACTAGGAGCAACAATGTTGGATTTAGCATGGTTATTGTTACTACTAGATGAAGAATTTTTCTTATGCTTGTCATGCTTAGTTTTAATAGGTGGCAAGAAATTAGACAAGAGAAGTCGTTTGGCAAGATATGAAGAACTCTTCTTTCGAAGATCGTTATTGATCGCTTTTAGAAACTCATGTTCTTGCTCTAGATTGAGCTTCTCGAAGCGTAGCTTCTCATGAGATCTTAGGAGCTCTCTATGATCTTCTTGAGTTGTTTCATGAGCTAACTTAAGAGTGTTTAGTTCTTTAGTTAGATGCTCAATCTCCTTCATAGCATTGTCATTCGACTCTTCTCGACTATAAAGACTACTAGCATGTTCATCATTACTAGGCTCACTAGATTTATCATGTAAAAGCTCATCTTCACCAAGCAACTCATCCTCATCACTATCAAAGTCAATAAATTCAGGGTGTGATACCTTGGGGCCTTTAGCCATGAAGCATCTTCCAATTCCCTCATTTGGTGAATCAAATATGTCATAGGATTTGGAGTTGGAGGACACGAGAGCAAGACCGCAACACCTTCATCTTGATGTAGTCGGAGTTGGAGTGATAGCTTCTTTCGAATGATTGTCTGAGTCGGAGCCGAGACCCATCACCTACATGAGCTTGATGTTTTCTTCTTGTGTAGCTCCTTGATGACTTGTCTTTCCTCTCCGAATCCTTGCTTCTCCGAGAGGGTCTTCGTTCATAACGATCATCTCTACTCCTTCTCTCTTCCGAGGTGACTCTTCTCTTGAGCTTCTTCTTCTTGGAGATTCTTCTCTTCTCTTGTGGGGAGCCGAGCACTCATTTGAGTAGTGTCGGGTCTTCCACAATTGTAGCAGTTTCGATCACGACTAGAAGATCTCTTTTCATCATATGATCTAGACTTTGAGCTTCTCTCTTTGCTTCTACTCTTGTAGAATTTGTTGAAGTTCTTCACCATTAGGCTTATCTCTTCATTGGAAACTAGCTTGTCACTTGAGGTTGTGGGAGCATCAATTGTAGCTTTGTAAGCACCACTTGACTTGTTGTGAAGCTCTTCCTTATCTTTAAGTGTCATCTCATGAGCAACAATTCTTCCAATGACTTGGTTGGCTTGAGATTCTTGTAGTTTGGCATCAATTGGATCAAAGTGCACACGGTGTCATACTTTCCATCCAAAGCTCGAGAATCTTCTTGATGATGAATCGGTCGGTCATTTCTTCGCTTCCTAAGCCGGCAATCTCATTTGTGATGAGAGCAAGCCTAGAGTACATTTCAGCGACTCCTTCACCTTCCTTCATCTTGAACTTGTCAAGTTGACCTTGAAGAACATCTAGCTTTGATTCCTTCACGGACTCGGTACCTTCGTGCATTTCGACCAAAGTATCCCAAATCTCTTTTGCATTCTCAAGACGGCTGATTTTGTTGAACTCCTCGGGACACAAAGCATTGAAGAGAATGTCACAAGCTTGAGCATTGTTTTGCAACATCCGCAATTCATTCGTTGTAGCTTCGCGATCCCGAACTTTTCCTTCCTCGAAGAACTCACCTTGCAAACCAACACAAATAATGCCCCATGCGGCAGGGTTATGTCCAAGAATATGCATTTTCATTTTATGCTTCCAACTAGCAAAGTTTGAACCATCAAAGTAAGGACCTCTACGAAAATTACCCTCACTAGACGCCATACTCTCCTAGGTTGTGAAACCAAGCTTATGGAGTCCAATGCAATGGAGACCAATACAATGGAGACCAAAGCTCTGATACCACTTGTAGGATCGAAAGTATGTCTAGAGGGGGGTGATTAGACTACTTGACAATATAAAAATTCAGCCTTTTGATAAAGACAAGTTTTTGGCAAGTTCACAATGATGATCAAGTCAAGTATCACCCTACACATGCAATTCTAGAGTATAGGCAGCGGAAAGTAAATTGCACATGTAGTAAAGAGAGGTGGAGAAGAGCAAACGCAATTTGGAGACACGGAGATTTTTTCTCGTGGTTCCGATAGGTGGTGCTATCGTCAATCCACGTTGATGGAGACTTCAACCCACGGAGGGTAACGGCTGCGAGAGTCCACGGAGGGCTCCACCCACGAAGGGTCCACGAAGAAGCAACCTTGTCTATGCCATCATGGCATACGCCCACGGAGGGCTAGCCTTACTCGGGGTAGATCTTCACGAAGTAGGCGATCTCCTTGCCCTTACAAACTTCTTGGTTCAACTCCACATCTCGACGGAGGCTCCAAGCGACACCTAACCAATCTAGGAGGCACCACCCTCCAAAAGGTAATAGATGGTGTTGATGATGATGAACTCTTTGCTCTTGTGCTTCAAATGATAATCTCCCCAACACTCAACTCTCCTCACTGATTTGGCTGTGGTGGAAGAAAGGATTGAGTGGAAAGCAACTTGGGAAGGCTAGAGATCAAGCTTCATATGGTGGGAGTGGAGCAACTTGATCTCAACACAAGGGTAGGTAGTTTTCTTCTCGAAATGTAAGGTAGGAGTGGTAGTTCTTTTCGATGGCTCTCTCCACGAATGAAGAGGGGGTGGAGGGTATTTATAGCCTCCACACAAAATCCAACATTACACACATTTGACCAATCTCGGTCGGACCGAAGTTGACAACTCGGTGAGACCGAAAGTTCAAAACATGTGAGCGTTGGGATTTTTGTGGGACCGAAAATACAATCTCGGTGAGTCCGATTCGTCCAAAGACTAGGGCTTGCCAATCTCGGTGGGACCGACTTCATCATCTTGGTGACACCGATTTGATGTGTAGGTTCTGAAGCTTGGCAACTCAAGTTTCGGTGAGACCGAGTTGAGAATCGGAAAATCCGAGATTTCTAGGGTTTGGCTATATGGTGAGGTGGTTCATCTCGGTGTGGTGAGTTTAGGAAATCGGTGGGACCGAGATTACTTATGAGTGTATTATGGAAGTGAGAGTTGCGATAGTTTAGGAGATGTATCACTAAGCACTTTGAGCAACCAGATCATTATCATAACCTCAT
Source organism: Aegilops speltoides (assembly GCA_021437245.1). Taxonomy (NCBI): domain Eukaryota; kingdom Viridiplantae; phylum Streptophyta; class Magnoliopsida; order Poales; family Poaceae; genus Aegilops; species Aegilops speltoides. The sequence goes on from CM038142.1 coordinate 52,594,177, forward strand.
CCCTTTTAATAGTATTGGCTTTCCTATAGACTCAATGTGATCTTGGATCACTAAACCAAAAATGGAGTCTTGAGCTTTTGCCAATGCTTGCCTTAGCATTTTGAGGGGTCCACTCTTCAGTCCTTGCCATACCCATATCACTGAACTTTCTGAAATGATTCTCAAGAAACTATTAGTTCAATGATATATATGTTGTTATTAATTACCAAAACCACCCGGGGATTAGTTGCACTTTCACCCGAGCAAGTTCTGCCCGAAGGGTTTCAACTGTGGCGGCACTATCTGCAGTTAAGCATATACAAATTCTCAGTATCACGCTCATTTTATAATACTAGCATGTACTGAATGCCCCAAAGACATACCCTGCGCCTCGTCGAGCCGCCTGTTAATAAGCGTGATGTCATCATCCGCCACATCAACTTCTGCATCAGATGTGCTACCTCCGTAGCTTGGGCAGCCGCCACGAATGTAACAACATGTGTTTCAAATTAGTCAGATCATTTCATGCGCATATATTTTTTGATCCTCTGATCGCATCCCTTTGGATGTCAACCAGAGTCTCAGGGGCTACTATCTATACACAAGACCAATTTGCACTTACAGTATAATTGAAATTACACTACGTACCTCGAAGCCTCTTAGTAGGCTAGAAAACGCTTCATTCAATCCATTTTTCGCGGACCGAACTCTTTCAGCCACCGTACCCATCAAGGTACGATGTTCCTCTGAGACGGAGGCATGTTGCAATATGTCCACCAATATATCCGGCGCCTCCGGATCCGAAACAGGTTGCGGCATCCCTTGGACATTGGATAGTCCGGGACTTTTGTTGTTCCCTGTAGGGTTGCACACCTCGGACCCTGGGCAGCCGAAGTATTACCTTTGGCCCCGGTCTTCACTGCCCCTTGCGCCACTCGTAGATCGGGAAAGATCCTCTGGGACGACACCTCGGCGTCATCTGCCTTATCAGGCAGGGAGATCTGTGGAGGCGTCTGGCCCTCCATCATCTCCGGAAGAAGATCCCGTGAAGAGGAGGACTGTTGAGGAGGGCTGCGTGCCGGACTGCAAACATGTGTTTAAAATATTACCCTTACAACCAGGAAAGAATGGGCCATGTTTAAAAACACCCTGATTCATTTACGATTTGGCTAAGGGCCTATCTTTGCGGGGTGACTGCATGTCAACATCACCCCCTAACTGGGATACCTTCCCCCGCTTAGAAGCTTCTCTCTTCGAGTCTTCGAAGGCGGCCCTTTCCTTCCCACAAGGAAAAGGGATGTCAGTTCGCCCTTCCCTTCCACCTTTGGAAGTGGAAGTTCCAATCTCCCTAGACAAATTGCCTGGTGTGCCTCCAGAATAGAGGCTGCCTTGGGCCTCTTTGTCCTCCTCCTTATTTTCCCTTGCCGGCACTTGATATGGCGCCGGAGCCAGCATCCTTGTTAATACCGGATTGGCAAAGTCTTCGGGAAGTGGAGCCGAACACCTGATTCTCTCCGCCTTCTTTAGCCAGCCCTGGATGAGTAGAGTTTTATCAGTACATTGTTATGAATAATTTGACTAAACCGTGTTCGGGAGTCAAGTACTTACCGGAGTATCTGGATGGTTGCGGTCAAGACCAAGGTCTTCAGTAGTATCCGACCACTTTTTTCGTGCGCCGAAGAATAAATTCCACATCCCTCTGAGCATTGTGTCGGAGAAGTGTTGAAGGGTCCGTGGACCTTCAGTATTGAACTCCCACATACGAAGAGGACATCGCTGGCACAGAAGGATCCGGCGGATTAGCATTAATTGGATTACATTGGTGAGACCGGTGTCCTTTTTAATGAGGCTCCGAATGCGACTTTGCAATGTCAGCACTTCATCAGTAGATCCCTAGTCCAGCCCCTTGTTAATCCATGATGCAAGCTGTAAAGGAGGGCCAGATCGAAATGCGGGTGTAGCTGCCCACTTTTTACCACGGGGTTCGGTAATGTAAAACCACTCCCGTTGCCATAAGTCAGAAAATTCTGCGAAAGAGCCCTTTGGCCAAGAAGAAGTGGTAAGTTTGCTTATTGAAGCGCCTCCACACTCGGCTTGTTTCCCGTCGATTATCTTCGGATTCACAATGAAGGTTTTAAGCCATAAGCCTAAGTGTGGGGAAATCCGGAGGAAGGCCTCGCACGTGATGATGAACGCCGAGATATGAAGGAAGGAGTCTGGAGCTAGATCATGGAAATCCAGTCGGTAATAAAACATAAGCCCTCGAACAAAGGGATGAAGAGCAAACCCAAGCCCTCAGAGGAAGTGAGAGATGAACACAACCCTCTCATTGGATCTGGGAGTGGGAATAACCTACCCTTGAGCAGGGAGCCTGTGGAGGATTTCCGCAGTCAGGTATCTTGCCTCCCTGAGCTTTGAGACATCCTCCTCTGTGACAGAAGAGGCCATCCATCGTCCTTGAAGGCTAGGTCCGGACATGGCTGGAGGCTCGAAGCGACTGGATTGACCCTTGAGTGTTGGAACTTGAGGTGGGAGGTAGAGGGAAGTACTAGCGTGGAAGAAAAAGGACAGGCCTTAGCCCCTTTATAAAGGCGACGAATATCAAGCGTCCCCTCCATGGCCTTAAAACATGCCTATTCCCAAGGAATCATGCCAACAAAACGGTTGGGTTACCTGAAGGAAATATGCCCTAGAGGGAATAATAAAGTTATTATTTATTTCCTCATATCATGATAAATGTTTATTATTCATGCTAGAATTGTATTAACTGGAAACATGATACATGTGTGAATACATAGACAAACTTAATGTCACTAGTATGCCTCTACTTGACTAGCTCATTAATCAAAGATGGTTATGTTTCCTAAACCATAGACATGTGTTGTCATTTGATTAACGAGATCACATCATTAGGAGAATGATGTGATTGACTTGACCCATTCCGTTAGCTTAGCACTTGATCGTTTAGTATGTTGCTATTGCTTTCTTCATAACTTATACAAGTTCCTATAACTATGAGATTATGCAACTCCCATTTACCAGAGGAACACTTTGTGTGCTACCAAACATCACAACGTAACTGGGTGATTATAAAGGATCTCTACAGGTGTCTCCAAAGGTACATGTTGAGTGGGCGTATTTCGAGATTAGGTTTTGTCACTCCCACTGTCGGAGAGGTATCTCTGGGCCCTCTCGGTAATGCACATCACTATAAGCCTTGCAAGAAATGTAGCTAATGAGTTAGTTACAGAATGATGCATTACGTAACGAGTAAAGAGACTTGCCGGTAATGAGATTGAACTAGGTATTGAAATGCCGACGATCGAATCTCGGGCAAGTAACATACCGATGACAAAGGGAACAACATATGTTGTTATGCGGTTTGACCGATAAAGATCTTCGTAGAATATGTAGGAACCAATATGAGCATCCAGGTTCCGCTATTGGTTATTGACCGGAAACAGTTCTAGGTCATGTCTACATAGTAACCCGTAGGGTCCGCACGCTTAAGGTTTCGATGGTAGTTATATTATGAGTTTATGAGTTTTGATGTACCAAAGTTTGTTCGTAGTCCCGGATGTGATTACGAACATGACGAGGAGTCTCGAAATGGTCGAGACATGAATATTGATATATTGGAAGCCTATATTTGGATATCGGAAGTGTTCCGGGTGAAATCGGGATTTTACCGGAGTATCGGGAGGTTACCGGAACCCCCCGGAGGCTTAATGGGCCTACATGGGCCCTAGTGGAGAGGAAGAGAGGAGGCAAGTGTTGGGCCACGTCCCCTCCCCCCCTAGTCTGAATAGGATAAGGAGAGGCGGCGCCCCCCTTCCTTCCTCTCTCTCCTCCTTCCCCCCTTCTCCTATTCCAACTAGGAAAGAAGGGAGTCCTACTCCCGGTGGGAGTAGGACTCCCCTTGGTGCGCCCCTCCATGGACGGCCACCCCCTCCCCCTTGGCTCCTTTATATACGGGGGCAGGGGCACCTCTAGAGACAACAATTGATCTCTTAGCCATGTGCGGTGCCCCCCTCCACCATAGTCCTCGATAATATTGTAGCGGTGCTTAGGCGAAGCCCTGCGACGGCAAAACATCAAGATCGTCACCACGCCGTCGTCTTGTGGAACTCTTCCTAACATTCGCTAGATCGAGTCCGGGATCGTCATCGAGCTGAGCGTGTGCTAGAACTTCGGAGGTGTCGAGTTTGATTGCTTGATCGGTCGGGCCGTGAAGACGTACGACTACATCAACCGCGTTGTTCTAACGCTTCCGCTTTCGGTCTACGAGGGTACATGGACAACACTCTCCCCTCTCGTTGCTATGCATCACCATGATCTTGCGTGTGCGTAGGAAAATTTTTAAATTACTATGTTCCCCAACAGTGGCATTCGAGCCTGGTTTTATGCGTAGATGTTATATGCACGAGTAGAACACAAGTGAGTTGTGGGCGATACAAGTCATACTGCTTACCAGCATGTCATACTTTGGTTCGGCGGTATTGTTGGATGAAGCGGCCCGGACCGACATTACGCGTATGCTTACGCGAGACTGGTTCTACCGACGTGCTTTGCACATAGGTGGCTGGCGGGTGTCTGTTTCTCCAACTTTAGTTGAACTGAGTTGTGAAGGTTAAAACAGCACTAACTTGACAAACTATCGTTGTGGTTTTGATGCGTAGGTAAGAATGGTTCTTGCTCAGCCCGTAGCAGCCACGTAAAATTTGCAACAACAAAGTAGAGGACGTCTAACTTGTTTTTGCAGGGCATGTTGTGATGTGATATGGTCAAGGCGTGATGCTATATTTTATTGTATGAGATGATCATGTTTTGTAACGAAGTTATCGGCAACTAGCAGAGCCATATAGTTGTCGCTTTATTGTATGAAATGCAAGCATACTGTAATTGCTTTACTTTGTCACTAAGCGGTAGCGATAGTCGTAGAAGCAATAGATGGCGTAACGACAACGATGCTACGATGGAGATCAAGGTGTCGCACCGGTGGCGATGGTGATCACGATGGTGCTTGGAGATGGAATCACAAGCACAAGATGATGATGGCCATATCATATCACTTATATTGATTGCATGTGATGTTTATCCTTTATACATCTTATCTTGCTTTGATTGACGGTAGCATTTTAAGATGATCTCTCACTAATTATCAAGAAGTGTTCTCCCTGAGTATGAACCGTTGCGAAAGTTCTTCGTGCTGAGACACCACGTGATGATCGGGTGTGATAGGCTCTACGTTCAAATACAACGGGTGCAAAATAGTTGCACACGCGGAATACTCAGGTTAAACTTGACGAGCCTAGCATATACAGATATGGCCTCGGAACACGGAGACCAAAAGGTCAAACGTGAATCATACAGTAGATATGATCAACATAGTGATGTTCACCATTGAAACTACTCCATCTCACAGTTTAGTTGATTTGGATCACGTGATCACTTAGATGACTAGAGAGATGTCTGTCTAAGTGGGAGTTCTTAAGTAATATGATTAATTGAACTTAAATTTATCATGAACTTAGTACCTGATAGTATTTTGCTTGTCTATGTTTGTTGTAGATAGATGGCTCGTCTTTGTTGTTCCGTTGAATTTTAATCGTTCCTTGAGAAAGTTAAGTTGAAAGATGATGGTAGCAACTACATGGATGGGTCCATAACTTGAGGATTATCCTCATTCTTGCACGGAAGAATTATGTCCTCGAAGCACCGCTGGGTGCGAACTGCTGCAGATCTGGCGACGGCGTTAAGAACGTCTAGCGAGCAAAGTCGATGACTACTTGATAGTTCGATGTGCCATGCTTTACGGCTTGGAACCGGGTCTTCAACGACGTTTTGAGCGTCATGGAGCATATGAGATGTTCCAGAGTTGAAGTTAATATTTCAAGCAAATGCCCGGATTGAGAGATATGAAGTCTCCAATAAGTTCTATAGTTGTAAGATGGAGGAGAATAGTTACGTCGGTGAACACATACTCAAAATGTCCGGGTATAATAATCACTTGATTCAAATGGGAGTTAATCTTTACGATGATAGTGTCATTGATGAATTCTTCAATCACGCCACCAAGCTACAAGAGCTTCATGATGAACTATAATATGCAAGGGATGGACAAGACTATTCCGAGCTCTTCGCAATGCTAAAAGCTGCGGAGGTAGAAATCAAGAAGGAGCATCAAGTGTTGATGGTCAATAAGACCAACAGTTCCAAGAAAAAGGGCAAAGGGAAGAAGAAGGGGAACCTCAAGAAGAACAGCAAACAATTTGCTGCTCAAGAGAAGAAACCCAAATCTGGACCTAAGCACGAGATCGGGTGCTTCTCTCGCAAGCGATGGACCTTTGAAGCGGAACCGCCCCAAGTATTTGGCGGATAAGAAGGATGGCAAGGTAAACAAAGGTATATGTGATATACATGTTATTGATGTGTACCTTACTAATGCTTGCATGTAGCACTGGTATTTGATCTTGGTTACATTGCTAATATTTGCAACTCGAAGCAGGGACTACGGATTAGCGAAGATTGGCTAAGGGCGAGGTGACGATGCGCGTGGGAAATGGTTCCAAAGTCGATGTGATCGCGGTCGGCACGCTACCTCTACATCTACCATTGGGATTAGTTTTAGACCTAAATAATTGTTATTTGGTGCGGCATTGAGCATGAACATTATATCTGGATCTTGTTTGATGCGAGGCGGTTATTCATTTAAATCGAGAATAATGGTTGTTCTATTTATATGAGTAATATCTTTTATGGTCATGCACCCTTGAGGAGTGGTCTATTTTTATTAAATCTCAATAGTAGTGATACGCATATTCATAATGTTGAAGCCAAAAGATGCAGAGTTGATAATGATAGTGCAACTTATTTGTGGCACTGCCGTTTGGGTCATATTGGTGTAAAGCGCATGAAGAAACTCCATCTTGATGGACTTCGGAATCACTTGATTATGAATCACTTGGTACTTGCAAACCGTGCCTCATGGGCAATATGACTAAAACGCCGTTCTCGGAACTATGGAGCGAGCAAGCGATTTGTTGGAAATCATACATCTTGATGTATGTGGTCCAATGAATATTGAGGCTCGTGGCGGGTATTGTTTTTCTCACCTTCACAGATGATTTGAGCAGATATGGGTATATCTACTTGATGAAACACAAGTCTGAAACATTTGAAAAGTTCAAAGAATTTCAGAGTGAAGTGGAAAATCATCGTAACAAGAAAATAAAATTTCTACGATCTGATCTTGGAGGAGAATATTTGAGTTACGAGTTTGGTTTACATTTGAAGCAATGCGGAATAGTTTCGCAACTCACGCCACCCGGAACACCACAACAAAATGGTGCGTCCGAACGTCGTAATCGTACTTTACTAGGTATGGTGCGATCTATGATGTCTCTTACTGATTTATCGCTATCGTTTTGGGGTTATGCTTTAGAGACGGCCGCATTCACGTTAAATAGGGCACCTTCAAAATCCGTTGAGATGACGCCTTATGAACTGTGGTTTGGCAAGAAACCAAAGTTGTCGTTTCTTAAAGTTTGGGGCTGCGATGCTTATGTGAATAAACTTCAACCAGATAAGCTCGAACCCAAATCAGAGAAATGTGACTTCATAGGATACCCAAAAGAGACTATTGGGTACACCTTCTATCACAGATCTGAGGGCAAGATTTTTGTTGCTAAATTCGGATCCTTTCTAGAGAAGGAGTTTCTCTCGAAAGAAGTGAGTGGGAGGAAAGTAGAACTTGATGAGATAATTGTACCTGCTCCCTTATTGGAAAGTAGTTCATCACAAGAACCGGTTCCTGTGACAATTACACCAATCAGTGAGAAGCTAATGATATTGATCATGAAACTTCAGATCAAGTTACTACCGAACCTCGTAGGTCTACCAGAGTAAGATCCGCACCAGAGTGGTACGGTAATCCTATTCTGGAAGTCATGTTATTTGACCATGGCGAACCTACGAACTATGAGGAAGCGATGATGAGCCCAGATTCTGCAAAATGGCTTGAGGCCATGAAATCTGAGATGGGATCCATGTATGAGAACAAAGTATGGACTTTGGTTGACTTGCCCGATGATTGGCAAGCCATCGAGAATAAATGGATCTTCAAGAAGAAGACAGACGGTGATGGTAATGTAATTGTCTACAAAGTTCGACTTGTTGCGAAAGGTTTTCGACAAGTTCAAGGGGTTGACTACGATGAGACTTTCTCACCCGTAGCGATGCTTAAGTCTGTCCGAATCATGTTAGCAATTGCCGCATTTTATGATTATGAAATTTGGCAAATGGATGTCAAAATTGCATTCCTAAATGGATTTCTGGAAGAAGAGTTGTATATGATGCAACCGGAAGGTTTTTTCGATCCAAAAGGTGCTAACAAAGTGTGCAAGCTCCAGCGATCCATTTATAGACTAGTGTAAGCCTCTTGGAGTTGGAATAAACGCTTTGATAGTGTGATCAAAGCATATGGTTTTATACAAACTTTTGGAGAAGCCTGTATTTACAAGAAAGTGAGTGGGAGCTCTGTAGCATTTCTGATATTATATGTAGATGACATATTGTTAATTGGAAATGATATAGAATTTCTGGATAGCATAAAGGGATACTTGAATAAAAGTTTTTCAGTGAAAGACCTCGGTGAAGCTGCTTACATATTGGGCATCAAGATCTATAGAGATAGATCAAGACGCTTGATTGGACTTTCACAAAGCACATACCTTGATAAAGTTTTGAAAAAGTTCAAAATGGATCGAGCAAAGAAAGGATTCTTGCACGTATTACAAGGTGTGAAGTTGAGTCGACTCAATGCCCGACCACAAGCAGAAGATAGAGAGAAAATGAAAGATGTTCCTATGCTTCACCATAGGCTCTATCATGTATGCAATCTTGTGTACCAGACTGACGTATGCTTAGCAATAAGCTTGGCAGGTAGGTACCAAAGTAATCCAGGAGTGGATCACTAGACAACGGTCAAGAATATCCTGAAATACCTGAAAAGGACTAAGGATATGTTTCTCGTTTATGGAGGTGACAAAGAGCTAGTCGTAAATGGTTACGTCGATGCAAGCTTTGACACTGATCCGGACGATTCTAAATCGCAAACCGGATACATGTTTATATTAAATGGTGGAGATGTCAGTTGGTGCAGTTCTAAACAAAGCATCGTGGCGGGATCTACATGCAAAGCGGAGTACATAGTTGCTTCGGAAGCAGCAAATGAAGGAGTCTAGATGAAGGAGTTCATTTCTGATCTAGGTGTCATACCTAGTGCATCGGGACCAATGAAGATCTTCTGTGGCAATACTGGTGCAATTGCCTTGGCAAAGGAATCCAGGTTTCACAAGAGGACCAAGCACATCAAGAGACGCTTCAATTCCATCCGGGACCAAATCCAGGTGGGAGACATAGAGATTTGCAAGATACATACGGATCTGAATATTCTGAGACCGTTGACTAAGCCTCTTCCACGAGCAAAACATGATCGACACCAAGACTCCATGGGTGTTAGAATCATTACTGTATAATCTAGATTATTGACTCTAGTTCAAGTGGGAGACTAAAGGAAATATGCCCTAGAGGCAATAATAAAGTTATTATTTATTTCCTCATATCATGATAAATGTTTATTATTCATGCTAGAATTGTATTAACCGGAAACATGATACATGTGTGAATACATAGGCAAACTTAATGTCACTAGTATGCCTCTACTTGACTAGCTCATTAATCAAAGATGGTTATGTTTCCTAAACCATAGACATGTGTTGTCATTTGATTAATGGGATCACATCATTAGGAGAATGATGTGATTGACTTGACCCATTCCGTTAGCTTAGCACTTGATTGTTTAGTATGTTGCTATTGCTTTCTTCATGACTTATACAAGTTCCTATAACTATGAGATTATGCAACTCCCGTTTACCGGAGGAACACTTTGTGTGATACCAAATGTCACAACGTAAATGGGTGATTATAAAGGAGCTCTACATGTGTCTCCAAAGGTACATGTTGAGTTGGCGTATTTCGATATTAGGTTTTGTCACTCCGACTGTTGGAGAGGTATCTCTGGGCCCTCTCGGTAATGCACATCACTATAAGCCTTGCAAGCAATGTAGCTAATGAGTTAGTTGCGGAATGATGCATTACGTAACGAGTAAAGAGACTTGCCGGTAACGAGACTGAACTAGGTATTGAGATACCGACGGTCGAATCTCGGGCAAGTAACATACCAATGACAAAGGGAACAATGTATGTGAAAGTGCAACTATCCCTAGGTGGTTTTGGTAATTCATAACAACATATAGCTCATTGAGCTAATGCTATTCCAAGACTATTATTTCAGGAAAGCTCAATGAATGGCATGGCATGGATGATGAAAGTGGATCCCTCATACTAATTACAAAGAATTGGCTCAAGCTAAAAAGCTCAAGACTCTTCATTTTACATTTTAGTGATCCAAGATCACATTGAGTCTATAGGAAAAGCCAATACTATCAAGGAGGGATGAGGTGTTGCTTAATGAGCCTCTTGCTTCATGTGCTTGGTGATATGCTCCAAAAACCCTCAACTACTTTCTCACATCCACAAATGACCTAAACCTAAAGCCAAAATCGGTCACACCGATTCTTTCTATCCGGCGCTACCGAGTTCTAATGTCATAACCACTGCCACAAACCCTAGGCAAATTGGTCCTATCGATAGGGATCTCGGTCTCACCGAGATGGGATTGTAATCTCTCTGTTTCCCTTCGTAACGTTTCATTCTAACCGAAGTGAGCGATCGGTCCCACCGAGATTGCAATGTAAACTCTCTGTTTCCCTTTTGTAACATTTCGGTCTCACAGAAAAGAGCAAATCGGTCCCACCGAGTTTACCTGACCAACTCTCTGGAAAGCTTATTACCAAAATCGGTCTCACCAATTTTGTGTAATCGGTCGTACCAAGATTACGTTATGCCCTAACCCTAACCATATCGGTCCTACCGAGTTGCATGTCAGTCCCACCAAAAATCCTAACGGTCACTAGGTTTACTAAATCGGTCCGACCGAGTCTGTTGAATCGGTCCCACCGAGTTTGGTAAATTGTGTGTAACGGTTAGATTTTGTGTGGAGGCTATATATAACCCTCCACCTCCTCTTCATTCATGGAGAGAGCCATCAGAACAAACCTACACTTCCAACTTACCATTTCTGAGAGAGACCACCTACTCATGTGTTGAGGCCAAGATATTCCATTCCTACCATATGAATCTTGATCCCTAGCCTTCCCCAAGTTGCTTTCCACTCAAATCTTCTTTCCACCAGATCCAAATCCTATAAGAGAGAGTTGAGTGTTGAGGAGACTATCATTTGAAGCACAAGAGCAAGGATTTCCTCATCAACGCACCATTTGTTACTTCTTGGAGAGTGGTGTCTCCTAGATTGGCTAGGTGTCACTTGGGAGCCTCCGACAAGAATGTGGAGTTGAACCAAGGAGTTTGTAAGGGCAAGGAGATCGCCTACTTCGTGAAGATCTACCGCTAGTGAGGCAAGTCCTTCGTGGGCGACGGCCCTGGTGGGATAGACAAGGTTGCTTCTTCGTGGACCCTTCGTGGGTGGAGCCCTCCGTGGACTCACGCAACCATTACCCTTCGTGGGTTGAAGTCTCCATGAACGTGGATGTACGATAGCACCACCTATCGGAACCACGCCAAAAACATCCATGTCTCCAATTGCGTTTGATTCCTCCAAACCCTTCCCTTTACTTTCTTGCAAGTTGCATACTTTAATTCCGCTGCCTATATACTCTTTGCATGCTTGCTTGAATTGTGTGATGATTGCTTGACTTGTCCTAAGATAGCTAAAATCTACCAAACTCTAAAATTGGGAAAAGGTTAAGTTTTTAATTGGTCAAGTAGTCTAATCACCCCCCTCTAGACATACTTCAAGGTCCTACAAGTGGTATCAGAGCTTTGGTCTCCATTTGCTTTGATTTCCATAGCTTTTGGTGGTCATAGCCTTGGTTTCACAACCTAGGAGAGTATTGCGTCTAGTGAGGGAAATTATCACCGAGAGGTCCTTACTTTGATGGTACTAATTTTGCTAGTTGGAAGCATAAGATGAAAATGCATATTCTCGGACATAACCCCGCCGTTTGGGCAATTATTTGTATTGGCTTGCAAGGTGAATTCTTTGATGGGAGAGAGCCGAACCGTGAAGCTAATGCGGAAGAATTGAAGATCTGCAATACAACGCTCAAGCTTGTGATATCATCTTCAACGGATTGTGCCCCGAAGAATTCAACAAAATCAGCCGTCTTGAGAATGCAAAGGAAATTTGGGATACTTTTATTGATATGCATGAAGGTACCGACTCCGTCAAGGAATCCAAGTTGGATGTGCTCCAAAGTCACTTGACAAGTTCAAAATGAAGGATGGTGAAGGTGTCATTGAAATGTACTCTAGGCTTGCTCTTATCACAAATGAGATTGCGGCTTAGGGAGTGAAGAGATGACCGACAGATTCATCATCAAGAAGATCCTAAGAGCATTGGATGGAAAGTATGATACCGTGTACACATTGATCCAAATGATGCCAAACTACAAAGATCTCAAGCCAACAGAAGTCACTGGAAGAATTGTTGCTCATGAGATGTCACTCAAGGATAAGGAGGAACTTCACAACAAGTCAAGTGGTGCTTACAAAGCCTCAAGTGAAGCCCCCACATCATCAAGTGAGAAACAAACCTTTAATGAAGAATTGAGCTTAATGGTGAAGAACTTCAACAAATTCTACAAGAGTAGAAGCAAAGAAAGAAGCTCCAAGTCAAGGTCTTACAATGACAAACGATATTCTAGCCGAGAGCGAAATTGCTACAATTGTGGGAGACCCGGACACTATTCCAATTAGTGTACGGCACCCTACAAAAGAAGAGAAGATTCTCCAAAAAGAAGAAGCAAAAGAGAAGAATCACCACCGAGAGAGAGGAGGAGTAGAGATGTTCGTTATGAACAAAGACCCTCACGGAGAAGCAAGGATTCGGAAAGGAAGGACAAGTCATCAAGGAGCTACACAAAACGAAGACATCAAGCTCATGTTGGTGAATGGGTATCCGGCTCCGACTCCGACAATCACTCCGAGAGAAGCTATCACTCCGACTCTGAATATACTCAAGATGAAGGTGTTGCCGATCTAGCACTTGTGTCAACCAACTCCTACGACATATTTGATTCACCAAATGAAGGAATTGGAAGATGCTTCATGGCCAAAGGTCCAAAGGTAACACATCCTGAGTATGTTGATTTCGATAGTGATGAAGATGACTTACTTGTGGATGATGATTTGCTTGTTGACAACTCTAGTGATGAATACTATGATGAAACGTCAATTAATCATGCTAATCAAGATAAAATGAATGACAATGATAAGGAGAAGATTGAGCTTCTAACTAAAGAACTAAACACGCTTAAGTTAGCTCATGAAACTATCTTCGAAGATCACTGAGAACTTTTAAGGGCTCATGAGAAGTTACGCTTTGAAAAGCTCAATCTTGACCAAGAGCATGAGTTATTAAAAGCAATCAATGATGATCTCCGTATGAAAAGTTCTTCTTACATTGCCAAGCGTTTACTCTTATCTACCTACATGCCTCAAGTCAAGTCTAGTAACAAGTACAAGAAAGATCCTTCCTCTAGTAGTAACAATAATAATGTCAAATCCAATATTGTTGCTTCTAGTAGTTCTCTTGATTCCACTAATGATTCTCTTAGCCAAGTTACACTTGAGCAAGAAAATAGCTTATTGAAGGGAATTATAGAAAGGTGTTTACAAGAGCCTTTAGGGAGTAAGCAATTCGAGGAAATTGTGCATAAGCAAGGAAGGCACCAGAAGAATCAAGGTGTTGGTTTTGAACCAAAGTTCAATGCCAATGGAGTTGAGTGGGAAGAAGATCAATACCCCAAGACGAAGTTTTTTCCTCAACAAGAGAAGTATGATCTTACTTCCTTCAAAGGAACACAAGCACAAGATGATCTTCCACCACAAGACCACAAGAACAAAGGCAAGGACAAGCTTCAAGAAGAGATTGATGCTTTTGAAGAAGCACCTAAGGCCTCGGTCAAGTGGGTTCCCAAGACTACGTCAAGTTCTACTTCATCAAGTACAACTACAACTCCAAGGATTCCCATCAAGATGATGTGGATCCCGAAGAAGAAGAACTAGAGAGTTCTTGAGGGTGACTCTGCCAACATTCTTCACTCATATCATTATGGCAAGAACAAGTGCAATCAACTTCCACATCTTGCACTAGTTCAAGGAGTCACAAACCCTCATGTTGGTAAGGCAAGGGACAAGGTAACCTAATGATTTCATGGACATCATCTTGTGTGTGCATCACTCTATGTCTATGGATATTCTTGTTTGTTCCTTGTGGGACTAACCCATGTAGGTAAGTTGAAAGTGCAACTCACTCCAAAGGATTGCTCCAAATGATCTACATCAACATTGAGCATCCACATCTTCAACACCTACATGAAGTCATCATCGACAAAACCCAAGGTTAGTTCATCCCTCTAAAGGGATCTCACATCTAGGGGAGCTTAACTCTAAGAATTGAGTCAAAGCAACTCTAATGGTGTGAACACATCAATGCATTATGTAAAAGTGGTAACCCCACTTGAGCTTAAACGATGAGTATGACCTATGATCAAATGTTTTCATTTGACTCCTAAGTCAATATACTCATATATAGATGACCTAGTCATCGCCAATTGTTTGATAGATGCTAGAATTGGTTGTGCATGTTTTGCCACATATTTCATTTGCCATCTTATTGTGTGAGCATGTTGGTGCATATTTTACTCATTCAAGGACATCCACTTGTTGTTTTGAGTGATTGGCTTCTTTTTATTTTTGCCAAGTGGATGGACAAGAATGCCTAAGAACCTTCTCTAGCTATCTATGCTTTTCTCGTCTCAAACTCTATTCATGCTACATCACAAAATTTGATCAAGTCAGATTCGAACCACTCTGTGTGAGGAGCACTTGGAGTCCCCGATTCGTCATAGACTTAAACTTCCAAAACTTCTTTGTGATTCTCGGTCTGACCGATTCCTCCATTTCGGTCCTACTGAGATCACTAAGTCGATCTAGGTTTTCAATCTCGGTGCAACCGATTTGAACTTTTCGGTCACACCGAGTTCAGAATCAGTATACGATTATACATCTCGATGCCACCGAGTTGTTCCACTCGGTCACACCGGCTGTGGTCGGGCTATATATAGTCACGGGAAAAAATTTGGAAATTTCTCTGAACCTCTTCGCCCGCGCAATAGCTCGCTCTGCCATCAGGGTCTCCGGATCGTCTCCTCGTCGCCAGCCGCCTCCTGTCGCTGGTCTCCGCCGCCGTCAATGGATTTCACCCCCGCCATTGCCGCCGTAGCAAGTTCATCACCAAGCTAGGGTATGGACTCGATCACAATGCTATCCTCGTCCGATTCCTAGCACATTGTGTTCTTAATGATTCTTGCCACGATTGAAACACTCCTATCCAGTCAATGCAATCCTTAGATTAGATGGGATTCAAAAATTTAGGGTTAGGTTTCCGCCGAAACCATCTCGGACCCACCGAGTTGAAAAACTCGGTCCCACCGATTTGGCTAACGCCATTGCACTAGTAACTCTCGGTCTGACCGAGAATTGCTAATCGGTGAGACCGATTTTAGGACTTTGTGAAACCCTAGCAGTCTCGGTGTCATCAACTGTGACTCGGTCCAACCGAGTTCATCGATTTAGGTTCCAATCTTGCTTCGGTATCACCGAGTTTGAAAATCGGT
Source organism: Aegilops speltoides (assembly GCA_021437245.1). Classification (NCBI taxonomy): domain Eukaryota; kingdom Viridiplantae; phylum Streptophyta; class Magnoliopsida; order Poales; family Poaceae; genus Aegilops; species Aegilops speltoides. The sequence goes on from CM038142.1 coordinate 52,609,980, forward strand.
TGATCCAAATGCTTTCGTGGAAAACTAAAACTGAATTTTTGAATCATTCTTTGCAAAAATCTACGCATTTTGTGATGCTCATCCACTCTATCTCATCTATAACTCTTCACAGTGGTCAGTGATCGGTGATTTGCAGCATGTCGGACCAAAGTGATAGTCGAGCAGTCGGAAGAGCACAATCACATGAGTGAGGGCACTAGTCCCTCTAGCACTTCAAATGAAGGCAGCAGGAGCACCCCAAGCAATCGCCTAAAGCTGCCACCGGGACAAGGAAGAAGAGAACCTCGGACTCGAGGATGAGGATTATAGAGCAGAAGAGGATGAGGCTACCTCTAAGAAGGTAGTGCTCAAAAGGAGTATGCCTCAAAGAGAACACTAAACACGGACTCAATAGAAAGGTTCCCGCCAAGAGGACACCTATCTTTGAAGGTCGGAGGATCTACTCAAGTGCTGAAAAGATCGAACCCAAAGAGGCACTGCAAAGAGAGTCAAACTTCCAAACCCAAGAAAGTTCCCACTGGAGAAACTATGAAGTTTACCACTGAATCAGAAGATGAAGCTGCTCAGGATAAGAAGAAGAAGAGAGCCAGAACCACTACTGCCCAGGTTCTTGGAAATCCCTCAATGAGGAGAGACTCTGAAGAGGAAGAAGAGGTTGTTGCACCAGCACCCAAAGCTGCCCCCAAGCCCAAGCTTGCACCAAAAAGGAATACCAAGAGTATTCCAGCTGCTGAGAAGAACAAGGCCCCAGTGCCTGAAGCTACTGATGAGGAAGATGAAGAAGGACAAGTTCTGAGGAAGATCAAGCCCAAGATACCAGACCATAATGATGCCCATCCAGTGGCTGAGGACATGAAGATCAGAAGAGACTCAGGGTTGAGGCTATGGAGGATGACAGATCCATATGCCATAAGGAGAAGAACTGATGTTGATTACAGGTTCCATACAAAGGAACAGCAGGACTTCTATGAGACAATCTTGTTGGACAAGAAGCCCATAGTGTGTGATATGAGGTGGGTCGACTGGACCTACATGAAAGACAATGAAGAACACTATCCTGGAGTGCAAGACAGTTTTGTTGCTTGTGGAGTTGCAGATTTTGTTGGGCAAAAGCTCACCAATTGGAATGATGAACTCATTATGCAATTCTACTCCACAGCACACTTCTATCCAGATGGAAGGATAGTTTGGATGTCTGAAGGTACAAGGTACCAGTCAACAGTTGAGGAATGGGCAAAACTGATCAATGCCCCAAAGGAGAATGAAGATGACTTGGATGTCTATGCCAAGAAGAAGATGGACCACAATTCCATGGCACACATGTACAAGGAGATCCCAGACAAAGCTATAGAGACACATAAGTTTGGGTCAGTCCACTTTCTTCTGTCAGGGCTGCCAACAATCAACTGGATCCTAAGGCACACTCTGTTGCCTAAGTGTGGTGACCACAACATGATTAGAGGGCATGCAATCAACATGTTGCATTTGTTTGATGTGCCACAGAAATTCAAAGTCATGAGCCTTATGGTTGAGACCATTAAGAGGACTGCAGCAGACCAAAAGAGAAGTTGTGGATATGCCCCTCAGATTCAGGAGTTGATTAACTCAAAGATGGGCACAGGAAAATATCTATTGGATAAGGAACATTTTCCTCTCTATCCAGACTTTGAGGACAATCAGGTTGTCATGAATGAGAATGAACCATCATCAGTACAAGCTCAAGAGAAGAAGGAGAATGGCAAGGAAGGAGAAGGCTGCCAAGATGCCAACTCAAGAGGAGGCATCTGAGTACTTTTTGAAGAACAATCAGGAGCAGCTTGGTTACTTGATAGCATCAACACTCAGGATTGAGAAGGGATTGGCCACCCTCACTCAAAATCAGGAGAGCTTGGAAAGAATCATGGAACAAAAATTCCATGGTCTAGATGTCAAAATGGCGAGATTGATCGGTTGTGGAGCAGCTACAGGATGACATGCAGGAGAGGCAGGCAAGACTACCACTAATGTATTTGCAGAGTGCCTAGAGCTCAGAGGTCAACTCGGCCTATATGACAGACACCAGAGCCACATCATCTGCACCAGCTACAGCTCCAGTGCAACCAGCTCCAGCACCAACTCCTCCAGCTCCATCCACTTCAACTGAAGCCTGCGTTCTTGGAGTTATCCGGACACCACCACCTGAAGATCAAGCCTGAGAGTCGATCTAGCACTATGCATTTTCTATGAACTTTTTGGTAACTTGTTGCCAAAGGGGGAGAAAAATGTATAGATCATAGGCTTTGAGAGAGAGAGAGTGTTGCTTTTGTTCTCTCTTGCTTTGCTTTGGTGGTTAAACTTGTTTGCTTTTGATTGCTTGAGATACTATGCTGTTTTTGTGAGACATTGATGATCATGTGTTTGATCATAAGCTACACTTATGCATGTTTGATGATATTATCTTATCTTATCCTTATATGATCATTCACTTTGCTTGGTGATGAGTGCATGTATTCAATCCTTATCATTTTGAGCGCTCCACCAAGATGTATGTGACATGGAAGAGAAACCCATGAGCCTAATTCCTTGTGCATTTGCAGTCCAAAGCAAATCCTAAACTATGCACAACTTTAGGGGGAGCTCTTGCTTATCACATACTTCTCAAAGTGACGATGTTTTTCAATCTTATTATCATTTGTCGAAGCTTTGATCTATATGTTGTAATCAATTACCAAAAAGGGGGAGATTGAAAGTGCAACTATCCCTACGTGGTTTTGGTAATTCATAACAACATATAGCTCATTGAGCTAATGCTATTCCAAGACTATTATTTCAGGAAAGCTCAATGAATGGCATGGCATGGATGATGAAAGTGGATCCCTCAAAGTACTAATGACAAAGGATAGGCTCAAGCTCAAAAGCTCAAGACTCTTCATTTTACATTTTAGTGATCCAAGATCACATTGAGTCTATAGGAAAAGCCAATACTATCAAGGAGGGATGAGGTGTTGCTTAATGAGCCTCTTGCTTCATGTGCTTGGTGATATGCTCCAAAAACCCTCAACTACTTTCTCACATCCACAAATGACCTAAACCTAAAGCCAAAATCGGTCACACCGATTCTTTCTATCCAGCGCCACCGAGTTCTAATGTCATAGCCACTGCCACAAACCCTAGGCAAATCGGTCCTACCGATAGGGATCTCGGTCTCACCGAGATGGGATTGTAATCTTTCTGTTTCCCTTCGTAACGTTTTGGTCTAACCAAAGTGAGCGATCGGTCCCACCGAGATTGCAATGTAAACTCTCTATTTCCCTTTTGTAACATTTTGGTCTCACCGAAAAGAGCAAATCGGTCCCACCGAGTTTACCTGACCAACTCTCTGGAAAGCTTATTACCAAAATCGGTCTCACCGATTTTGTGTAATCGGTCGTACCGAGATTACGTTATGCCCTAACCCTAACCATATCAGTCCTACCGAGTTGCATGTCAGTCCCACCGAAAATCCTAACGGACACTAGGTTTACTAAATCGGTCCGATCGAGTCTGTTGAATCGGTCCCACCGAGTTTGGTAAATTGTGTGTAACGGTTAGATTTTGTGTGGAGGCTATATATAACCCTCCACCTCCTCTTCATTCGTGGAGAGAGCCATCAGAACAAACCTACACTTCGAAATCTTACCATTTCTGAGAGAGAACCACCTACTCATGTGTTGAGGCCAAGATATTCCATTCCTACCATATGAATCTTGATCTCTAGCCTTCCCCAAGTTGCTTTCCACTCAAATCTTCTTTCCACCAGATCCAAATCCTATGAGAGAGAGTTGAGTGTTGGGGAGACTATCATTTGAAGCACAAGAGCAAGGAGTTCATCATCAACGCACCATTTGTTACTTCTTGGAGAGTGGTGTCTCCTAGATTGGCTAGGTGTCACTTGGGAGCCTTCGACAAGATTGTGGAGTTGAACCAAGGAGTTTGTAAGGGCAAGGAGATCGCCTACTTCGTGAAGATCTACCGCTAGTGAGTCAAGTCCTTCGTGGGCGATGGCCATGGTGGGATCGACAAGGTTGCTTCTTCGTGTACCCTTCGTGGGTGGAGCCCTCCATGGACTCGCGCAACCGTTACCCTTCGTGGGTTGAAGTCTCCATCAACATGGATGTATGATAGCACCACCTATCGGAACCACGCCAAAAACATCCGTGTCTCCAATTGCGTTTGATTCCTCCAAACCCTTCCCTTTACTTTCTTGCAAGTTGCATGCTTTAATTTCCGCTGCCTATATACTCTTTGCATGCTTGCTTGAATTGTGTGATGATTGCTTGACTTGTCCTAAGATAGCTAAAATCTGCCAAACTCTAAAATTGGAAAAAGGTTAAGTTTTTAATTGGTCAAGTAGTCTAATCACCCCCCCCCCTCTAGACATACTTCAAGGTCCTACAGTATGTTGTTATGCGGTTTGACCGATAAAGATCTTCGTAGAATATGTGGGAGCCAATATGAGCATCCAGGTTCCGCTATTGGTTATTGACCGGAGACGTGTCTCGGTCATGTCTACATAGTTCTCGAACCCGTAGGGTCCGCACGCTTAACGTTCGGTGACAATTTATATTATGAGTTATGTGTTTTGATGTACCGAAGGTAGTTCGGAGTCCCGGATGAGATCGGGGACATGACGAGGAGTCTCGAAATGGTCGAGACGTAAAGATCGATATATCGGACGACTATATTCGGACAAGGGAAAGGTTCCGAGTGATTCAATTATTTATCGGAGTACCGGAGAGTTACGGGAATTCGCCGAGGAGTATATGGGCCTTATTGGGCTTTAAGGGAGAGAGAGAGAGGCAGGGTGCACGCCCCCCCAAGGCCTAGTCCGAATTGGACTAGGGGAGGGGCGGCGCCCCCTCCTTCCTTCTCTTCTCTCTTCCCTTTCCTTGACTCCTACTCCTACTACATGGAAGGGGGGAATCCTACTCCCGGTGGGAGTAGGACTCCCCAGGGCGCGCCATAGTTGAGGGCCGGCCCTCCCCCTCCTCCACTCCTTTATATACGGGGGAGGGGGCACCCCATGGACACACAAGTTGATCTGTTGATCTCTCCCAGCCGTGTGCGGTACCCCCTCCACCATATTCCACCTCGGTCATATCGTAGCGAGTGCTTAGGCAAAGCCTGCGTCGGTAGCAACATCAAGCCCTTGTCATCACGCCGTCGTCTTGTGGAACTCTCCGTGAAGCTCGCTGGGATTGGAGTTCGCGGGGCGTCATCGAGTGAACGTGTCTTTGAACTAGGAGGTGTCGTACGTTCGGTACTTGGATCGGTCAGATCGTGAAGACGTACGACTACATCAACCGCGTTGTTCTAACGCTTCCGCTTTCGGTCTACGAGGGTACGTGGACTCACTCTCCCCGCTCGTTGCTATGCATCACCATGATCTTGCATGTGCGTAGGATTTTTTTTTTAAATTACTACGTTCCCCAACAGCCCGAACCTGGGTAAACATTGTGTCCCCCGCCGCATGTTACCATTAGCCTTAGACGCACAGTTCGAGACCCCTTACCCGAGATCCGCCGGTTTTGACACCGACAGCCGCCCCCACATCCTTCTCCGTCGTGCCCCTCCACCAAACCCTAGCCACCTCCCCTTCCGCAACCGCAGCAATGGCCAGCCACGGTGGTGGGGCTGGAAGCAGCAGTCGGGAGCATCACCGCACACTGTTCGTCCAGGGCATGTTGCGCACCCTCTAGATCAACGAGGCGTCGCTCCTCGCCCGTTGCAGCGTCATGGTGCCGCCGGACACTCGCCTGCCGTCCTTATGGTGATGGAACATGAGCTTGGGGGGAGGGGCTCGCGGTGGAGCCTATCCCCGGCACACTGTTGGCACGCCGAACATGCTGGTGTCAGACCAAAGTCATGCTTCAGGCACTTCGGGTTTCACTCTAGTTAAGAAAGATGAAAGTTGCAAATAAAAGTGCTTTTAGATTTGATCTACAAGGGGTCACATGTTTAACAAAGTTTAGTATAAGGCTCGAGATCTTTCTTTAATAACTTTCGTGTTTCATGCCTAATTGTTAAGCATAAAATTTAAATTCAACTACTTACCAGTACAGCTACAGTAGCTTGCAAAAAGAACTTTGTTCTCTGGTTTTTCCTGGTTTTTCTAATTCATGAACTTCTTTGAAAATCACAAAAATTCAAATTTGCTATATTAATTTCTAGAACATTTTTTCAAATCCGTGATTTTTTCAATTGATGAAACTTTTCTAAATTTGTGCAAATTTTCAAATCCACGAACTTATTCTCAAATCTATAAAAAAATCGAATTCATGAACTTTTTTCAAATCCGCTAACATTTTTCAAATCCACGTAAAAATCAAATCCATGAACATTTTGAAGATTCATGATTTTTCAAATTTGCAAACATTTCAAAATTTACAAACAAATTTTAAACCAATGAACATTTTGTAAATCCGCGAAAAACTTTTCAAACCCACAAACCTTATTGATTTCATGAATTTCTTTCAAAATCATGAACAAATTTTCAAAATTCATTTTCTAATATGTGAACTTTTTTTCAATTCGCAATGTTTTTTCGAATTCGTAACACATTTCAAGATTCATGATTTTGTTTCCAATCCATGATTTTGTTTCCAATCCATGATTTTTTCCAAGTGCATGAACTTCTTACAAATGCACATAAAAAAATTAAAATCCGTTCCCAAATCTGCGTTCTTTTTTCAGTTTGAGATTTTTTCCAACTTCATGATCACATTTCAGAATTCATGATTTTTTTTATTAAATCTATGAACTTATATTCCGTGAACTTTTTTCAAATTTGCGTACAACTTTTTTGAATCCACGAATTTTTTTCAAATTTGTGAAAAAATTTCAAAATTTATTTTAGTTCTGTGGTTTTTTTTCAACTAGCAAACTTTTTCCAAATTCATGAACGCATTTTAGAAATTACGAATTTTTTGTTAAATCCAGATTTTTTTTCAAATAGATGGCCATTTTTCAATAGCCTGGAAAACAATTTCGTGAATATTTTTTAAAATTTGTGAATTTTCCAATTTGCGAATAATTTTTGAATCCGTGAACATTTTTGGAACTCGTAAACAAAATTTTCTAATTCTTGAATTTCTTTAAACTTCACAAACCTTTTTTTGGAAAAAAGTCAACAGTCAGTGTCAACACCTGTGACTCAGCTGACGTGGGTGTAGCGAGCGGGAAAGAAAAATGACCACGCGGTGAAATACCAGTGAGCGAATTGCTATAGGGGTGCTGAAGGCGCTGTATAGTGAAATCACTAATAAAGGAAACCCCTTGCAAAGGTCACTCACTGAGTGCGTCGATTTGGAGCTCGGGCTCAGCTGCACCCATAATCTGCGTCGTCCGTTGCAGTCTTGGGATTTGGAGAAAGCCAGCTGGCCTGTCCTGTGCGAGCGTTGGTAAATGGAGAAAGGCGAGTACTACGCGCCGGCGCGCCGGCCGAAACTTTCGGCCGGTCCACTGCCAGCCGCATGATTAAAACAATTCGTACCGTATGATTGAACTAAAAAACGAATCGTCGTCTACCTGTTACTCTTTCAACGATGGAAAGAAAAAGCTCTCTTGTGCCATTGACGTCCCTAACAACCTTGCTCGCCATGGATACGAGAGCGCCCCCACCTTGAAGTGCCGCCGATTCGCCGCCACTCGCCTTCCCCGCCGGTTCCAGCAGGGCGCCGCCGTAGCAGTCGTCGCCCTCGTAGCAACGTCCGTCATTTTGTAGAACGCATGATGCATCTGTCCTTGTAGCAAATACTCGCCGCCGTCGTAACACGCCCGTCGCAGCAACACCACACCGCCGGCCATAGTTCCCGGCATCGCCACTCATACTATCGTCAGCCAGCGGCGCTGGTTTTTGAAAGATTCACGGTGGAAGCTTTTTTTTACACCGGTTGAAGCTTTTTTGCTGTATGGTTGAAGCTTTTTCCGATTCTGATCGAAGCTTTTTTTCACACGGGTTGAAGCTTTTCTCGATGCCGATTGAAGCTTTTCTCCACGTTTGAACCTTTCCTCTACGCCGGTCGTAGCCCTTTTCCATGGTTGAAGCTTTTTCCTCCGATGTAGCAAAAAATTCTGTCAGTTCCTACTTCTAGTTTGCTGGTTGCAGCAAACTTTGCGTCGCAGTTCGTCGGCGTGGCAGTGCCCCATGCCGGTTGCAGCAAAACAGTTGGCCAGTTCCAGCATATGGTGGTGTCGTTGGTAGCAAACGAGATTGCCGGTTGTAGCTCCTCCTGCTGCAGGTTCTAGCAACGACGCCGATAGCTTGTAGCACCTATGGTGGCCGGTTCCAGCACCCACGGTGGACGCCGGCAGCTTGTAGCTTTGGCAGGAGGCGCCCCCAGCAAACCTCACCATTGACGCCCTAGCAGCTTGTCCATGGCGCAAAAAATATCCCCTTCCTAGATGGCTTCGAATCTGGCCATGGCCTGCGCCCAGCAGATGAATCCGGCCATGGAGCTTGCAGCAGCAAGACACCGCCGCACGGTGATCTATTTTGGGAGGTCCCCACTGTGGTTTGCTGATGGGAGGAGGGGGAAGCATGGCGCAGGCACATAAAGGGGAGAGAGTAGCGAGAACGGAGATGAGATGCGCCCGGTGGAGAAAGAAGATAAGAAAGAGAAGCTGTTTCTAGACGCGTGGGGCCGAGCGCGTGGCGCGCGTGTGTGCGACCGGCGGAACGTTTCAGCCGGCGCCCCGGCTGGAAACGTTTCCCATGGAGAAAACCTTCCAATACAGTATGGAACAGTGCACCGTAAGTGGGGCTGGCCCCCCGCGGTCGAACGGACGTCGCGGGTAGTCGGAATGGGCCGTGGACCAGGAACGTGCAATCCTGAGTAGGCCGTGGACCATGACGTTAGCTTTTCTAGTCTGGGCCTGGATCAGATAAGGAGTCCAAGATGGATTACGCTGTCTGAGCCGCTTGTCGGCCGCACCCCGTCCGTGTGTTATGAAAAAATAGGAAAGAGATATCCCTTTCGGTGGTTCATTCTAGAGGCCCCTCGCCGCCGTCGAAGAAAAAAAGGAGTAGAGTTCGCCGAGGCTGCTGTCGCGGGTGGCGGCGCCGGTGCCGTCGACGGTGCTTGACCGTGAAGCTGGGTGCGGATGGACATCGAGGGAATGGAATTCCTACTGGATGCGGTCGACAGGTTCGTTCCCGTGCAGATCTGGTCCGTTTTTCTCCTAGGAACGACGATAGGATAAGCTTGATCTGTGAAAGATAACTAATCTTATGCGACTGATTCGCCGTTCTGTACGCAGGTTCCCCGTGTGGGAGGAGTTTGCCGACAACCTTGACCACATAGCTCCAGTCCCGCCGATGTACCTTCTGGATAATGGGGCTGCTAATCAGGATATTCGCCAGGGGGATGTTGATTCCGGGATAGCTGAGATGGTGTGCGATGGTGTGCTCACCGACGCTCAGGTAGGTGGCCACCGTAGGCGTGATGAATCTCCGACGAGGTCTGCCCAGTCGACGGGAAGAGTAAATCCGCAGGCCCCCGGCTGGACTAAAAGGTGAGGCTCCGACGACGACCATCTGTATCTTCTGTTACTGCCGTTACAAGTAGGCGCCCGATTGATCCTTGGTTACATATTCAGATGAAACAAATCTTGTGTGTGTGTGCTGGGGGGGGGAGTGGGGGTAATTACTTGTTTCACCAATCTTCTCTCACATAGAAATGCAGACATGTAAAAATTGATGGTACGGGTGTGAACTGTCAAAATTGGTTTTTGTGTTTTTTGTTTCTAGACGAACTAGGCTTTGCCTTTTTTAGATTAGAAAATAATATGATGACACAGGGAGGTTGAAAAACTGTGATTTGCAAGACTATACAGGGAGAGATGGTTCTCTGACATTTGTTCGTGACAATCAGTTTGTTTGATAATCTCATGGACATCCAGCATGTAAATTGTGGGGCTTGCAACTCGCTACAGTCTTCGTCTCGGGAGTGTGCCACCGGACCGTGTGCCCTGCCCATCAAGGATGAGCGCCCTGGAGCTATCAATGCGTAAATACGCTGAGCAACCTGACAAGAATGTGGTCCGACCTGAGCTAGGTCTTAGTTTTGATTCACTGGGCGAGGCGTATGATTTCTACAACTTGTATTCTTGGGAACTCGGTTTTGGGATAAGATATGGAAAAAGCAGGCTGAACGCCGAGAGAACCAAAAGCATACAGGAGATAGTTTGTGGTTGTTCGGTGAGCGGCCTTTCAGTTTCAGATTAAAATGAAAAAAAAGTGTACAAAGTGAATTTGGTTGTACATATCAAATTGCTGGGATATTCTTTGACTAGCTCTGTTGTATGGTATGCAGGGGAAACCAGACGCTGAAAACAGCAGGTCGTGCATGTGCGAGTGCCGGCTCTGATCAGACTGTTACGTGCATCAGACAACAGTTGGTACATACCAGAGCACCGAGCGAGCCACAATCATTCGATGTAAACACAATGGGAGAGAAAGTGCACTAGCCATCTCATAAACACATAGATGTCTATACCAAAGATTTAATAAGGCAGTTGAGGGAGAACAACGTCAACCTTGGCAATGTATACATCATAATTGGGAGCTTCTTTGGTTCGGTTGAGAAGGTGCCTTTCACTAAAAGGACACTGAGGAACACTTGTGAGAAGATTAGTCGTGAGCAGGATGAAGATGATGTACGGAAGACACTACAGGTGTTTGCCGACATTCGGTCGAGTGACCCTGGATTCTCCTTTGTGTTGCTCGCCGAGAAAGACAACAAGGTGAAGAATCTCACGTGGGCTAATGGGAGCAGCAGGATGCAGTACAAGTTCTTTGGTGACGTGGTCACATTCGACACCACATACAGGACAAATCTGTACGACATGCCATTCGGTGTATTTGTTGGAGTTAACAATCACTACCAGAATATCATCCTGGCATGAGCGTTGATGCGCGACGAGCAGGAAGAGAGCTTCGAATGGCGTGTTTTCAGAATTCATTCGCATGATGGGCGGACCTGCACCACAAACAATACTAACAGGTGAGTGATTTGAACACGAAAAATGTCCCTTGCTTGTACATATTTTATTGTAGATCCCTTCAAATTGCACTGGACGCAGTAATGAATTATGACATAAAAACATGCAAGGAAATAAGTCTTGAATTATGGTTCTGATTGAAACTGTTTTTTGGTTGCTCAGACCAATGCAGAGCAATGGAGGTTGCGATCAAGAAAATTTATCCAAACACTGTCCACCGTTGGTGCAAGTGGCATGTTCTGAAGAAGGCGAAGGAAACACTGGGGCCGCTTTACACGAAAAAGTGTGATTTCCAAGCTGAATTTCACAAAGTTGTTAACCACATGTTAGCTGAGGAGGAATTTGAAACAGCCTGGGACGCGCTGCTTGATAAGTACAACTTGAGGGGGCCTAAGTATAGGACCCAAATATATGAGACAAGACATGGGCAAAACCGTATTTAAGAGGTGTGTTTTGTGCAAAAATGACAAGTACACAGAGGAGTGAGAGTGCAAACCATATGCTGAAGTCATACATGCCCCCCGCAAGCCCGATGCATGTTTTTGTCCGGCAATACATGAGGCTTCAGTTTGACCGTGAGCGCAATGAAAGCTACGAGGAGAAGAGGACAATGATTGTAAATATGTTGCTCCCATTCAAGAAAATAGATTTCTGTTTTTTACTGATTTCTGCTCAAGAACTGATCTCGTTCATTTTAATACTTTCATTATATCAGGGAGGCGCCGTGCGGCAGGCTAACCTTGCGATAGAGCGCCATGCCAGCAAAATATATACAAGGAATATGTTTGAGGAATTTGGCCGCCTCCTAATAGAAGGAACTGCATACAATGTGACTGAAGTAGAAAGGATGAGGAAATACATCACAACTCACAATAATGCAGCAAAGAGAGAGAAGTGGAGTAGAGTGGAGTACAAGGTGACAGTTAATGAAGACAAATTAATGTTCACGTGCGAATGTGGTCAATTTGAGCACACAGGAAATCAATGCTTTGCTGCCATGCTTTGAGGGTAATCTGCATAAGTGTATTGATGTACATAATTCAGTTTTTCAAAGGAAAAGAATGACATGTCTCACTAACATATGTTAATTATGAAAAAAAGTAGGTGATGGAGATTCTACGTCTTGATGAAATCCCTAAGTACCATATCCTGAAAAGGTGGACAAGAGATGCGAGGGTTACCTGGTTCAATACCAGAACGACAAATCGCATAATTTGTCGTGCGTACAGGCATGCAACATTATATTTTAAAGCCATGGAAGTTGTGTGAATGGGGGACGCAAGTGCTGCATGCTATGACTACATGCATTCTGGGCTGGACTCGGCTGCGGGGTGGAGCGCCTCTGGCGGTCGCGCGGGATGGATTGGCATTCAAGGATCGTCTCATTGAAAATGGAAATGCCAGTTTAACTTGCAACGACGATCCTGCTTTGGTTGATCAGGAGGCTGACCAATGCAACAGTGCTGCGAATTCTGTCGGCATGAATGAAATTCAGTGCCTCGCAGCACCAGAAAAGCGTAGAGGAACTGGCAGGCCGACAAGCAGCAGGGAGAAGGCACCGTACGAAGGGCTGAGTAAAAGTACCAGGTTCTGCAGCATTTGCCGCCGCGAGGGGCACAAGAGGACCACATGTCCAGAGCGAGGGGATGCTTCGAAGAAGCCACGGAAACCAGGCAGATGCAAGAACTACGGAGTAGAAGGACACCGGGGAACACATGCAAGAGGCCTCTTTGGTTTGCCGAGAGCTGAGCTGTGCAATTTTCGGTCGATGAATATGTATTTGTCTTTTTCATGCGGTCTGATCTGCAGTCCGTCCCGGATCAGGATTTGTATGCTGTTCCTATATGAGATATCATGGTCTTGCATTCCTTGGGCAAGCAGAAAAAATTGTGGGATGCTGTGAGAACAATTTGATAGCTAGTCTGAGATGTACTGTCCATGTTTGTAACGATCTAGAGTTGTGTCCTAGAGCACGCATAAGGATTTATGGTTTTCTGAAAAAATTGGTAGCTAGTCTGAATTTACGAACTGCTGTTTGAGATGATAACAACACGTAAACTTTAGTATTGTTACCATGTTTATTGTTGTTTCTGCACTATTTGATTTCTAAAAAATATATTCCTGCCGTCTCTATTTGAATCATACATAATTTTATATGGGAGGCCTTGGCATTTCGAAAGCTAAAAATAGATTTACAGTGGTTGCATCCTGTTGAGTTGCGTTTTGTATCCATGATCATGGTTACTGAATATGTTTGAGCGAAACAACTTCATTTGAGCAGGTTTTTTTGGCTGATGCTGACTGGGACTAGCAGCGTCGTCTGGATGTTGAGGCCTTTGTTTTTTCCCTTGATCAAGCATTTCTTCGTGGCATGTAAATGCGTCTGACGTAGCGACACTTGGACAACATGCGTCCATCGAAACGATGTGTGTGAAAACTCACTCTGTGCATTTTAAAACCGAACCGAAAAACCATACCGAAAATAAACCGAACCGAACCGAATTCACGGTTTTTATGGTTTCTGGTTTCGATATGGTATGAACTTTTCATACCGTTTTGAATTTCGGTTTTTATGGTATATACCGAAAAACCGAATGGTTAACCGAATAAACCGAAATAAAAAATATATATATTTCTTGAGGCAAACAACAATACAAGTAGTCATTTTTCTTGTATAAGAGTAAATTTTCCTGCAAAGAACATCCACTTTTTCTTGTAACGTAGTAATTTTTCTCTTGCAAAAATGCTAACCACGTCGTATATATACTTATATCCTTTCAAGGCATGAATTGAGGCATGCATATATACTTATATAAAGTTATATACCGTTTGTATTTAAAAAGTATGTGTTTAAATTTATAAGTTTGTAAAATATAGTATGTCATTTTCAAATTCGCGTCAACTTTGGTTATTATGGTATATACCGAAACCATACCGAAATAATTTGGTATATACCGAAACCGAACCATATTTTAATATCATACCGTATAAACCGAAGTATTAATACCGTACAAACCGAAAAACCGTATAAACCGAACCATGCAAACCGAATAAACCGAACGCACAGAGTGAGTGAAAACTCTTCTATGTCAGTCCGGTGAGATGTGTGAAATCTTGATTCAATATGAAAAACCTGACAAGATCGGATCAAAAAATACTTACATCATAACGGATGCACTTGTAGAAACGATGCCCAACCTGGTTCCCACTCCTTGCGACGGCTGTCACTACCTCGTCGCCGCAGCCAGTCCGCCGGGACGGGGAGAGATGATGTAGACGAAGCGGACATGTCGCCGGAGATGGGGACGGAGCTGGGTATGAGTGAACAATGGAGAGACTGGGGAATGGGAGAGTGAATGAGAGCGTTGTGCAGATGGGCTGAGGGTAGGCCAATGCATTTATGTTTCCAGACGTGTTGACGCCGTCGGTGTGGAAACTTAAGTCATACGGCTCAGGGTGGCTCAGGTAAAGTGCCGAGCCATCTATCGTAGAGCTGTCCCGCGATGACGTTAGCTCAGATAAGATGACGAGCCATCGGGCCTCTATCTGTCCCGCGACGGCAGCCCAACGATCCGTAGCAATAAATGCTGACAGTCCGCCGCGCCAGACAATGAAAATACGGCCGAAAATACCCAAAGACGCACAAATCCTGATGCAAAACCATGGGTGTTGATTGCGGGATCATCTGAGCCCGAGCTCAGAAGCAAATTTTCGTCACTTACATCTTTTTCTTTTTACGAGATGTCACTCACATCTTCTCGTGTGCTAACAATTGACGTACTGCATGTGAGAGTTTATCTCAGAACTTACCTTTTTAAGTTGATTCATTTTTTCTTAAACCGTGTGTTCAAACGAATCGGTTTTTTGTTAAATTCTTGCGTCGAGATCTTTGAAACTAGAACTCATGTTAATAGATTTTGATGAAATTTTTTATGAAGAAACATGAAATAAATAAAACAGGAAAAAAAGAAACATAAAAACATGAAAACTGAATCGGAAAAATAAAACCGGGAAAAAAACCAGAACCAAAAAATTGAAGCCCGAAGCACGATTATGCTTATTTCTTCCAAAAAAAATGGGAAGCACAGTCGCGCTTCTAACATGCCATTGCCTCTAGCACCGTTGGGTCACAAACTCCTGCTACTACTAGGGAAGAGCTACCTTAGGTAGTTGCCATCGATGTCTCTTCAAGTCTGCATGTAGCTGACGCCGATCCACCCCTGCGTGGCCTAACAGCCGCATCGACACGAACTTTAACATGGTCGGGTGGGAGGGGGTGCCTTCTTGTTCCGCAACTCCGCCGGCGAGTCCGGTCCGAGGTTGCGGAGCGAGAGTGAGCGTCATAGATGAAGTAGTCGAACACTCGAAAGTAAATGACACAGAGAGATATGGAGGAGACCAGCTTTATTAATCAATGATAGGTGTTACAATAATGCCTCCTCGTTGCTTTATATAGGGGTAGGGGGTCAAGGGATAAGTACCCACTTAATGTAAAGAGGGGAAATGGGAGGGGCTAGCCCGTGCGCTTTGCACGCGGCCGCCGCCACTCTCCCGGGTGGCCCGGTTTCCCAACACTCCCCCTTGGGTAATTATCCGTATACCCATGCCTCAAAACTCCGAAAAACCCAGTGAGAAAAAAATATGAAGAAAGAGTACACAGTATATGTTGTTGTATTGCATGAATTGCCTCGTCAAAAACCTCGTGTGAGAAACATCAGGAAAACTCACTCAAGGGAAAAAGAGTACAATCCACTCAACCATCAAGTTGAGTATTTGATCATCGGGATTGATATTTTAGCGACAAGTTTGTGAAGTTTCTTCCCCTGAACCTTGCATCTCTCTAAGTCTCATCATACCGATTCCACGCACACACCTCTCTAAGGTTGATGCCGGTAATGATTTAATGAACATATCAGCAAGATTGCCACAGGACTTAGTATGCAAAACTTTCACCTCGTTCAACTGCTGCAGCTCATGTGCATAGAAGAACTTGGGACTAATATGCTTTGTGAGGTTACTCTTCACATAACCCATCTGGACTTGTGTAACACAAGAAGCATTATCTTCATAAATAATGGTAGGGGTTTGTACGGTGTTCAGCCCAAATGTTTGCTGAATGTGGCCGATCATCCGCCAAAGCGATACACATTCTTTTGAATAGTGCCATGATTTCTGAGTGGTTCGTGGAAGTCGACACAAGAGTTTGCTTGGATGATTTCTAGGAAAATGCAGTTCCACCACAAAGGAAAACATATCCAGTCTGCGATTTGCAATCATGCGGGTCCGATAGGTACCCAGCATCGGCATAGCCTATAATAGATAGCTCTTGATTCCTTTTATAAAACAGGCCAAGATCTTTGGTCCCTTGCAGGTAACGGAAGACGTCCTTGACACCTTTCCAATGTCTAATGTCTTTTGGTAGGTTCAAAATTGTACCTCACAAGCAAACTGACGGCGAACGCAATGTCTGGCCGTGTACAGTTTGCGAGATACATGAGTGCTCCAACTACACTCAAGTAAGGAACCTCTGGTCCCAGAATTTCCTCCCCCTCTTCCTTTGGCCTGAACGGGTCCTTGTCTGGCTGTAAATATCTCCCGACGATCGGGGTCTTAGAAGGATATGCCTTATCAAATCCAAATCTTTCCAACACCTTTTGGGTGTAGGCCGACTGGTGCACTAGAATCCCATCAAGGGAATGTTCTAGTTACAGACCTAGACAGAACTTGGTTTTACCCAAATCCTTCATCTCGAATTCCGACATCAGGTAGGAACTCACTTCCTCAATATCCTCAGGTGTACCGATTATGTTTAAATCGTCCACGTACACCAAGATTATACAAAATCCATCTTGGGATCGCCGTATGAAAACACATGAGCAATCTTTATTGCTTGTCTAGCCCTTTTGATGAAGAAAATCGCTTAAGTGATTGTACCACATTCTATCAGACTGTCTGAGTCCGTACAGTGCCTTTTGAAGTTGAACACTGTATAGACCCATGTTTGCTCTATCATGGTTCGGAACAGGGATACCTTCTGGAACCTTCATGTATATGTTCGAATCCAAGTTATCATACAGGTAAGCAGTGACAACATCCATTAGTTTCATTTTCAAGCCCATGTTTACTGCCATCGAGATCAAGTATCTAAAGGTAACTCCATCCATGACCGGGGAATAAGTCTCCTCAAAATCGACACCTAGTCGTTGAGTGAACCCTTGAGCGACGAGCCTTGCTTTGTACCGTAACCTTATTATTCTCATCTCTATTTCGAACAAAAACCTACCTATGGCCAATAGGGCGAATGTGGGGAGGAGTTCGACAAACTGGTCCGAACACCTTCCTTTTGTTGAGAGATAATAATTCGGCAGTAATTGCCTGCTGCCAATCTTTCCAATCCGACCTTTTCTTGCAATCAACGAGCGTGTTAGGCTCGGGGTCAAGATCTATGATTGAGGCAATTTTCGTAGCAAAGTTAATGTCGATAATCACCGTTGCTCGGTTCAGGGACTCCCACTTATAAATATAATTTATGGCCATTTTGTCATGGAGCGCATCCGGCGCAAACACTTGCTCTGCCAAATTTCCCATTATGGGAGCAAGGTCCTTTAGATTTCCCGCGCCGATGTGTGAACTCACATCTCCGTTGGGTGTTTCCCCTATGGGAAAGTTTAAGTCCGGAATTTCGTGCATTGAATTTTCCGTACTTGTGCCAGGTCTTGACTGGCTCCCCATTTCAATTTGGGGTACTTTGGCGACAAGCTGTAATAAATCTCTCTTATCCTTTTTCGTCAGGCGTCCCCGAGTACTTGGGATTTGAGAAGTCGGATTTCTCGTCCTTTTAGGCCTTTGGACGGGAGCGGGTATACCATCATTTTTCTTCGGTATTTCAACCCTTTCCGGTGCATTGCGCGCGTGCACATGCGATTTTGTCACAGTCTTTAAGTCACTAAAGTGGTCAGGCAGTTGATTTACTAAAAACTGCAAATCTATTATCTTTTGGACTTCTCTCTCAGTCTCAACAGTGCGTGGGTCATGAGCGTGGATCCCCGTGGCTTGCCACGTGATTTCTCGACTTTTAGCATCAAGGGGTTGATTCTCTCCCCCTAAAGTCGGGGAAAAATCCTCGTCAAAAATGCAATCAGCAAAACAAGCCGTGTGACAGTCACCTGTCATGGGGTCCAGATACCTGATTATGGACACAGTCTCATAACCAATGTATATCCCCGACTTACGGAGCGGGCCCATCGCCGATCGCCGATCGCTGAGGGGGTTGTATTGGTACATATACCTGGCAACCGAACCTATGAAGGTGGGAAATTTTTGGTGCCGACCCTTGCACAACTTGAACAGGAGAGTGGATGTTGTAGGCCGACGGTCGAAAGTTGATGAGATTAGCCGCGTGTAACACCCCGTGGCCCCAACATGTAGTTGGTAAACTACAACCCTGAAGGAGCGGTCCGGCAATGAATTTAATTCTTTTAATCAATGCCTCGGCAAGTCCATTTTGTGTATGAACATGTGGTACCAAGTTCTCAACTTTGATCCCATTGCCATGCAATAATCATCGAACGCCTTCGAAGTAAATTCTTCGGCGTTGTCCATTCGAATAGACTTTATACGATAATCCGGGAAATTTTTGCTCATTTGTATGATCTGAGAGATCAACTTTGCAAAGGCATGGTTCTGTGTTGACAGCAGTCAAACATTGGACCATTTAGAGGAAGCATCCATGAGCACCATGAAGTACCAAAACGGCCCCGTGGGGGGCTGAATTGGACCGCATATGTCCCCTTGGATACGTTCCAAGAACGCGGGGATTTCATCCCTCACCTTGCGGGACGATGGCCTAATGACTAACTTCCCCTTAGCGCATGCGGAGCACACGAAATCATCGGGATTTGGAAAGTTCTTCATGTTAACATTATGGCCACGTGAGTTGTTAATTATATTTCTCATCATCCTAAGTCCGGGGTGGCCTAACCTATCGTGCCAGAGGCAGAAGAGTTCAGAGCTTCTAAAGACGGTCTTGAGGGTAGTGTACACGGGCGGTGCTACTATCTTGGTGTAGTATAGCCCTGTGTCAAACGAAGGAAGTTTTTCGATAACATGTTTACCACCTGCATCCCGCTTTGTGATGAGTAGGCACTCCTTGCCGTTTTCATCATCGGTCTCAACATGGAAACCATTAGCGCGGATGTCTCTAAAGCTCAAAAGGGTACGCGTCGACTCCGGGTACAACAACGCATCATTAATGATCAAAGTTGTTCCCATAGGGAGTATAATAGTGGCTCGTCCGGAGCCAACTATGTGAGAACCGCAGCCGGCGATTGTCATAATACTTTTCGAAGAGTCGTACAAATCCGGTGCAGAGTCGAATTATACTCCCAACCGTCTTGAAGTCCGCAAACCTCAGACGGATCCAATCTGCCTCTGCACGTGGCTTCACAGTGTACTTCAGCCGCTCAAACCGCTGCTTAAGAGCGGTCCAAAGGCCAAAAGCACTGCGCTCAGCCATATACTCATCTTTCAGTGTAGGTGACATGTGATGACGGAGAAAGTGCAGAGCCTGTGCATTCTCAGTTTCGAACTTGGGATCAGTGGCGGCCAACTGGGCCTCCTTATCGATCGCCCTCAGGAGGGTTTTGCCCTGGAGAAAGATCTCGCAGTCCGAGGACCATGACAGGTAGTTCAGCCCTGTCTGGGCCAACTCAAGAAACTCCTTGTTGACAATTCTGGCCATCTGCGATTTATGCAAAAATCATGAGATTATAACAGGTAATCTTTTGCACAAAGCGATGTTGATAAACTTATTCAATAAAAATGACATTCCATTATCTAAAACATGTTATTATATGATTTACTAATGATTAAGAGGACTATACAATTAATCTACAGTAGTAAAAACATACAATAAAATCATGTTACAGAATATAGCATGCTAAGCACATCTAATACGTGAAAAATAGCCCAAAAAGTGAATTCCCGAGGCATGTTAAAGCCCAAATACGCGTTTTCAACGAAAACAGACAGTTCCAAGGGCTTATACGCGAAATATTACTGCAGGAATAAAAACTCGCGTAAAATCTGGAAACTACAGGGGCTAAACCGCAAGTTGCCGCGCTACAGCCGGCACCCCTCTTTTTTTATTGAGGGATCCCCACGACGCGGCCCATCCGCCCAGAGCCATGCCGGGCCGGCCAGCGCATACGCCTCCTCGCCTTGCAATGACGCTTAGGGTTTCCTAGCGCCCGAGGTGCGGCGGCGGCTGCGGTGGTTATCATGCTGGCGGCCACGACGGGCGGTGGCACCCATGGCGCGTGGCCAAGGCGGCCACGGCGGCGGCGGCGGCGACACGACTACACGCCACGGCGGCGGCGGCGGCAATGGGTGTTGTGGCAGTGGCAGGCGGCGCGGCCAGCGGGTCGCGCCAGCAGGCTTCGCGGCGATGATGGCGTCGGCGGGACGATGGCGCGACGTGACCGGCAGGATCGTGGACAGCACGGCGTCATCTGGACGCCGGCCTCGGGATGCGTATCTTTGTCGCGTTCATCCGAAACTCCGACGGCGCATGGCACATCTGATGCTTTTGCGGCGGTACCGCGACCATCTGGATTGCGATCTGTACTGACTCCCTATAGTGCAGTCAACAAGTCCCTCTTAGTCCAAGAACATCGATATTGGTCGGCGACGTGTTCGTCCGCTCAGTTCTTGGGAGGAAAATCCACACCATAGGTAGATTAAATCTGAAAAATAATCTAATCGCAAAAACGGAATCGCAGTAACGAGAGGAATCCATTTTTTGCAAAAGTGGGGATCGGATCTTATACCTCCGCGGGATCGACGAAAGCCTGCGTGATGCAGGCTTGATGCAGGCTTGACGGAGAGTTGATGGAGCGAAGCGTGTTGATAACGTGTTCCGCAACTCCGCCGGTGAGTCCGGTCCGAGGTTGCGGAACGAGAGCGAGCGTCGTAGACGAAGTAGTCGAACACGGGAAAGTAAATGACACAGAAAGATTTGAAGGGGACCAGCTTTATTAATCAATGATCAGGCGTTACAATGATGGCTCCTCGTTGCGATGGAAAGCCTTGATCGATGAATGTACTTGGGCCGGGGATGATCCAAGTGCAGGCCATGGGATCACAATATCTTCACCGTGATGTCGATAAAAGATTTCAACTCCATAAAGAACCAAACCAATAAAAAAAGTTTGACATACCAACATAATCTCTCTAATCTCATGGCATCGCTAAAAGAATAGAGTAAATTTATTCTCATAAAAGACGATGATCACTAGACAATGACGAAAACATAGAGATGTTATTGTGCAAGTAAAACTTATACTCCCCCCATTTCTTTTTAGTCTACATATAAGATTTGGTCAAAGTCAAACTTAGTAAAGTTTGACCGACTTTGTCGAAAAAAATATCAACATCTATAATACTAAAGTTATATAGTATGAAAATTAATTTCATGATGCATCTAATATTATTGATTTCCTATTATGAATCTTGGTATTTTTTTTCTATAAACTTAGTCAAAGTTAACAAAGATTAACTTTGACTAAATCTTATATGCGGACTAAAAAGAAACGGAGGGGGTATTATTTTTTGAGTGCCAAGTAAAACTTACATGGCCCGTGCAAGTAACCTGTTCTTTCAGCCGGGCCGTAGCAACGGCCCGCTTAAAGGATAGGAGAAAAGGTCTTGTTTACGGCCCACGGCCATTCTAGGCTACCACCACCATCATTCGCCGCCGGGAACCCTCCGCTCCCCGCTCCCCGCCGTCCCCGTCCCACTGCTGACTGCTCAGCTTACAAACCACGCTAGCCTCTTCCTAAATCTTCGGGCAACTCCAAATTTCGAAAGCCCCCGTCGCTGCTGCCTCGCCGCGGCGCAAAATCATCCGCCCACTCCTGCGACGCCTGCCCCCCCTCCCAACTTCCTCCCCAGAACCCTAGGCCCCGGCCGCCACCGCCGGCCATGGCGGCGCCCCGCGAGCTGGACCTCTCCGACGAGGTCGAGGGCGAGATGGACGGCACCACCGACTTCGTCTTCCGCCTCGTCGGCGACCCCATCCCCGTCCTGCCCCCCGCCTCTGCCCCGCTCCCCCTCTTCGACCTCCAGTCCCCTCCCGCGCGCCCGCTCGCCGTCTCCGACCGCCACGCCGCGGTCTTCCTCGCCCACCCCAACGGTAAGCGGCCCCGAATCACCGACCAGCCAAGCGCCCGCCTCTGCATTCCTGTCAGACCTCACTGCCTAGGGTTTCCCGCTCTCTGTTTCCAGGGTTTATCGCCGCGAGGACGAAGGCGTTGATCGAGGCCAGCAAGGAGGCCAGGGAGAAGGGCAAGGCGAGCACCCGCTGCGCCCAGGACTGCTGCGTCACCGACGTGCCCCTCCCCGGCGTCACTCTCCTAGCGCTCTCCCGCGACCAGTCCGTGCTAGCTGCCTGCACGGGCAGTGAGATCCAATTCTTCTCGGCTACTTCCTTGCTCACTGATAAGGTTGGACAATCTTTTCCAGTTCCCCACAAAATCGTGTGAACAATGCAATGTCAGTCCAGGGCAGCGTAACAGGACAATGCCACAATAGAATATTAGAATAGGATTATCTATTCTGTTGCAGTGCATTTTTTCACAGCATGTTCGGAGTTTGATATTTGTGTAAGAACAAGCTGCTAGTAATGTGTAATGAGCTAATGGCATTGATGGTGTTCATCAGTTTTTTAATGCTTTGGCGATTCCTGGCAATGACCAGTTTTACTGGTTGAGTGCTTGTTGATCCTGGTGCTGGATATGGTCTGGGTTGCTGTATAATAAATCGTAGTTTTACTGTTTTCAACAGTAGCTGCCTTTTCCAAGATTACCGTTGTCTAATAATTTTGCTCTACAGGATATCAAGCCGTCATCATCATGTAGCATGGGACGATCTGGCACTGTCAAAGATTTCAAATGGCTAGATAATGCCTATATTGTACTCTCAAATGGTGGATTGCTATCTCATGGGAGTTTGGGGCAAGGCCTGAAGGATATAATGGAAAATGTTGATGCTGGTTTGTCTCTTCTCCTACCCTTTTCCTGGGTTAACATTCTTCTACTTATGTAACTTCTACCATATGACCAGAAATCATGCTCTAGAATACCTGTCAGTTGGTTTGTTAGAAAAGCAAGTGGTTAGCTTTTAATAATCCACTGATTTTGACATATGAGTACTTATGTCATAGAGCATGTCAATTGTTCGACTGCTACTTTGTTACTGCTACATTATTGAGGATCAATACAACAAGAAATTAATGTAATAGTGCTATAATATGTACCACTCCTGTTGTGTACCCCCCCCCCAATGGTATTATTCTTTGTAACGCTTAGGCTTTACAAAATCAACTTGATTAGTATTGTTAGAGGGCTGTATGACAATAATGCTGCTACAAAATGTACTATGTGTCTTGGGTGCAGCGCAGCATCCATCTTCAGGCACCGGCTCACTTTTGGGGCTGATATGTGTTGTCCTTCAGAACTTGCTAAGGCATTTCTTTTTGTGCTGTAATTGAAGTTACTCATCATTGTCTTGGTTGTGCTGAAGTTTGCCATCTTTCTGAAATATATGTAGTTGACTGTTGCAAGGACGGGAACCATATTGCTGTGGCAAGAAAGAATTCACTCAGGATATTATCGCCAGATTTGAAGGAAACATGTTGCATGGCCCTCTTGTTTCAGTTGTGGCCTGATAGTGATTCAGAGGGCACTGAGATCAAAGGTAATGAGTCTCCATTTTGGTTTTTGCTATATGTCTCAGGTATATATTGAATTGTTGGGTTGCTCCAATTTTCTTGCTGTTATTTTCTGTATACACAGTCACCCCTTTCCCAGTTCTGTAAGGATATGCAGTTATGCCTGATGGCCTCGTGGCCGATTGCGACACTAACATAATGCAGTTTCATATATATATTATGTTGCTACCCTGAGAGTTAGCTTGTTTGGTCTTTGACTCACGATATATTCTTTTCCTTGTAAATTGATTTTTAATCTGTAGTAGATCGTGCTAGTAAGCATGGTTCTTTTTAGGTGCAAAATGAGTGAGCAACACACAGCTCACAAATACGTTCACATTGCATGATGAACAACATGGTGTAAAAAATGTTTGTGAAGTGCACTACATGCTAAAATTTGTATCATAGCCATCTTCTGAAATTATATATCGAAGAAACATTGATAAAGATGCAAAGTTCCGTAGGAAATTTTGAGGTGATATTAGGGAACAATATAGTGAAGTTTGGTTTCAACATTCATCCCATGATCTTTGCGGTGCACACTTCTCCAATAATTAGATTCATCGATTTAGTATTATTTTACTCGTCCTTGCAGATACACCATTCAATACATCAAATCATGTTTAGTAGTAGATGTTACCATGATTCTTTGTTGATATTATATGTTCAAAATTTCATCAGTGGATTCCATCGGGTGGGTTCGCGATGATAGCATTGTTGTCGGTTGTGTTCGATTGAATGAAGAAAGCAATGAAGAGGGTTATCTGGTCCAAGTTATAAGAAGTGGAGGAGATACATTTTTTGAGGTGAATTGCTTTTCTAGTTCTGGCTGCTTCTCCTCTTTTGATTCACATTTTGTTGTGTGGTGTTTCTTTGGTGAATGTGTCATTTGCTAAATATTCTTTCTGGGAACATTCTTGGGTAAAGCTACATTTTTCGAGGTGAATTGCTCTTCTAGTTCTGGCTGCTTCTCCTCTTTTGATTCACATTTTGTTTTGTGGTGTTTCTTTGGTAAATGTGTCATTTGCTAAATGTTCTTTCTGGGAACATTCTTGGGTAAAGCTACCTCAGTTTGGCAAATATTTATTTTAAAGCATATTTATGCACACAAGACTAAGTGTGGTCAGTAGTTGTATGTATTTAAGAAATGTAAATCAAATACTTATGGTATTATCCTTCAAAACACAATTTATATGACAGAAAAGTGATCCCATTAGATTTGCATTCAAAAGTGCTAGTAATGACTAATGATTGAAATTTTCTATGACAGAAACCACATATTATTGGAGTAATAATTGATCAAAGCCTTGTCTTAATGAATCAGATATATAGCCATTATCTGAATGTCTTGATTTTCATTTTATTGTTGGTTGTCTGTGTGTGAAAAATGGTGTTTTCACTCTGCACATGTTGGCAAATCATGCTGAAATCTAGGAATGAAAGCACCCTTTGAGCCATACTGTGCCCGCTGCCAAAGAGATCTCAGGCTTGTCGGATGTGGTAATAATATCAATATTGTAACTGACTTGTAAATTATTCTTCATGAAGACTAATCTTTTGAAGTGGCAGTTGTCACTTGTAACTCCTTGGGAGTAGAGTCCATTAGTAAACTACTTGCATGTATGTCTATCCAAAATTACTGAACTGATACTTGGTTCTGCATAAATTTATCCTGAAAAGATGTAGGAATGCCACATATATGCTAAAATCAAGATGTATTGGGCTATTGCCTATTAGATTCTGTAATGGATATGATCACGTGCTGGTAATGGAGTATTATATTTAACTTAGGAAGGAAAACTCAGCTATATGCGGTGACCCTTTTGTATTGTGTAACAAAACATATTTACTAAGATATTCTAGTTTGTGCTCCCTTTGACTTCTGAATTTCTGTACTGACTGGCTGAAGTAATGTTATCGCTTTCTTAATGCCTTATAGAGCTCAAGCAAGCCAGTTGTTTTTAGCTATGATGTTTTCGGAGGTATCATGGATGATATTTTACCATCTGGAGTTGGACCAAATCTGCTATTGAGCTATCTGCATCGCTGGTATGCAAAACCGGACTCAACATTCTTTATTCAATAATACTTCTATAATCTATAATCGAGCTATTGTTTATTTCATGTACTTTGTGTGCATGGTGGTGTTAGAAAGAACCTTTTTCCCCATAAATACTATAGGGGAAGCCTCTATGTCGGGAAGAATTATTTAACAGAGTGCACCATAGTACCATACAGATAGATAGAATATTTGAAAAGGGTATTTGCAGATGGATTCTGTCTCTTGTTACTGTTGTCATGTCTGATATATTTGTGTAATTTGACAGGGATCTCCTGGTTGTTACAAATAAAAAGAGCACCGATGACCACATCTCTCTTTTGAAATGGCCGTCCAGAACTGATGAGGAAAGAACTGTGGTATACCTCGAAATGGTGGAGGATAAATATAGTCCTAGGATTGATCTGCAAGGTATGACATAACTCAGAAAACCACAATAAAATACCCTATTCATTGTTTTGAAAACAATATACTCCTTTTGGCTTTCAGAAAATGGTGATGACAATGTTATATTGGGGTTTGGTGTGGAGAATGTTTCGTTATTTCAGAAGATCACAGTACTGGTTGGACCTGAACAGAAGGAGGTTGCCCCTCAACATCTTCTACTTTATTTGACTAGTGAAGGGAAACTAATTATTTACTATCTTGCCAGGTAGATTTTTTGTTGAAACTTGGCAGTGCCATAGTTAGATGAAAAGACTATTTACTTTTGTACTGCATTTCCTATATACTGACATTTTGTTTTGAACATTTTCCTTGTTTTGACACTGTTCTAATTTAGGATTTCTGACCCGTCCGATTTACCTCAAACAAGTCTGTCTGCCATTGAGGATAGTAATGTGAATAAACAAATTTCTCCTGCAACTGCGTCTAATAAGGATCTGACTTCAAGTGTTACAAGCTCAATAGCCAAGAGTCTGCTCGCAGGACCTGGGGCATCTAGCGCACCAGCAGGTAAGAGATCGCTACTCAGGACTCAGGAGTTACTATCTTGCATCTCGACCTCTGCTGGGCTGTTTTCTATATTTCTTACCAGTGTTGGAAACTTAAAGAATTCTGCTATTTCTTTTATTCTTGCAGAGAAAGATCAGCATGGATCAGGAGATGCAAAGAGCAGTTTCCCATTTTCAAATAGCAAGGACATAGCTGCTGGCAGTTCATTGCTTATCTCTTCTGATAAGAAGCCATTGGATACCAAGCAAGTGAATACGGCTTCCCCATTTGCACCTCCCTCTAGCTCAGCACCAACAGGCAACATGAAACCTGGAATGCCTTTCAGCTTTTCAACTGGTAATAATGTTGGTCTAAATTCAACAGGAAGCAAGGGATCTAGTGAACAAGTTTCTTCATGGCAACCGAACAACAGCGGCAGTTTTGTAAGCAGCCAACTCGTTAAAGGTGGCTTCGATTCAGCCAAACCACTGGGAGCATTTGGGGGGTCTCAGAACGCTACAAAAAGTGGTGGTAGCCTTAGTTTTAAATCATCAGTGTTCAGCTCAGATGGATCTGTTCCAGTTAAGACTGCAGAAAGGGATGGGGCTAGTAGTTTTGGAAGCTACCCAGCGCAAACCAGCTACACTACTGAGAGGAAAGTTCTTGGTTCCTCAGCTGGCTTAAGTTCTGTGCCATCATTGTCGATTTCTGCAAATAAACCAGTTGGAGCTTCATCTGCTGGGTTTGGGGCAGGAAATCTCGAAGTACCTCCTGTCTCCCGTGGATCATCTCTGCCACAACAAACCATTGGCAAATCACCCAACAACAGGAACCATACGTCAGCGGATTCAAAAAATTTCAAGTTGGGCACAATGTTTGATACCCAACAAGATCTATCTAAGAAGATGTACAGTGTAAGATCAAGCTGTTTTAGTATAATGTTTACTATTAAGCCTTGCTGTGTCATCTTATCTGACTCATCGTGATATACATATCTATCATAAGTATCCTATTGATTGAGTTTCCTAAATACGTTCACCTTGTCTAACTTTTTCAGTGTATTTCCTTTGATATGCATATCTCCATTAGGATTCTATTGATTGAGTTTCTTGCATATGTTTACCTTGTTTAATCTTAAATAAAACATTCTTTTGCACCAGTTCAGAGACCTGATTTTTTTTTGTTTTATTCTATTCTTCAATTGTTTAATGCTAGGACCATATTCCTCTCGTGACTATAGTAAACATGTTATCCTCCAATGTATTAAATAATTTAAATATTGGATTTGGATCTACTTTACAGTTTGCTACCTAACTGAGCACTTAACTGCCAGAATGCATGTGTTGCATCTTCTCTATTTTGACCAATAAGTTCTGCCCTTTCATTAAACAGATAAATGATATGACCGAGGAGTTAGATACCCTCCTGTCATACATAGAAAAAGATGGTGGTTTCAGAGATGCTTGCATGACCTTGCAGCAGCGTCCTCTTTCAGTTCTTGAGGGTGATCTGCAAAACCTCTTGGAACTATTGCAGGTCTTCAAGGTAATTTATTTATTTTCATCTGGACTTTTCTTGGGGGTTTCATACATTATTTGCAGTGCTGCCTGTTCAAAATTATTACTTAACATGTCTTATTGTGAACTCCAGAACAAAGTAGAGGAACAATGTTCAAAAGCTGAAGATCTTCGAAATAAGATGTTCCAAGGTACTCCCTGTTTATACCTGGAAATAGAACAATAGGAACACTTCACCTTAAACTAGAACAAATGCATTGTCATAATGTCGTTAATGATTAATATATACCTGGAAGAAATAATTTCATCATCATTCAAATCTTTTGATATTGCTATAGACCAGCGCCTTTGTAATCTATAGTTACCTGACATCCCCATGCACTTGGTTTGGTGCCATGTTCTTTTTTGGCAGAGAAGTTACTGAACCGTACCTTTTTTTTTGGAATTGATATATTGTATCTCTCATCTATTGATGCTCATAACTTTGCTTACTTCACAATTCCCCTAACACATATCATACTACACATTTTAGAATTTTGAGGCCCCCTTCGAAATATTATTGTTTAGACAGAAAAAGAGTCACTATACAATTTCACTATGGCTGTTAGGTCAGGGTACAAACTGGGGGTTCCTTGTGTTGCATCTGAGCAGATATCTGATGCATCTGGTGTGTGTCTAACAAGATAAATCTGCAGAGAGTTTACCAAAGGCTTTCCCATTGAATCCACTATACCAGTATCTGAGTGCTGTGGGCCCATCTGCTTTAACAAGCTTCTATTAAGTTGAAATATTAACACTGTTGCGCTGCTTATCAAAATCATGGCATCACTTATAAACTTTCCTAGGCAATGCACCTTAAGTTTACCAGCTGAGAGGATTTTCCAAGTTATTACTGGTAGTTTTGAAGTTTTGTCAATCCCTTGACATGGAAAACATAGTGTCTGTACTCTGGAGAGATAAACAGTTAATCCACTTGCGCCCAAGCTTTTTTCTGGGCGAGGAAAAATGTCCAAATAAACATGTGACCTATGCATTGAATGACCTTATTTTCTGTTTCTCCTCAGTTTCTGCTAGTTTGAAGTTTTGTCAATCCCTTGACATGGAAAACATAGTGTCTGTACTCTGGAGAGATAAACAGTTAATCCACTTGCGCCCAAGCTTTTTTCTGGGCGAGGAAAAATGTCCAAATAAACATGTGACCTATGCATTGAATGACCTTATTTTCTGTTTCTCCTCAGTTTCTGCTAGGCAAGCTTATATGAAGGGAGTTCTCACTCAGTCTTCAGATACTCAGTACTGGGATATATGGAACCGCCAAAATTTGAGTCCAGAATTTGAGGCGAAGAGGCAAAATATTCTCAAAGCTAATCAGGTACTACTGTCTAATTCAAGTGCTTTTGAAATATTAATGAACTAATATTGGCTTTCCTTTTATCATATAGAATTTGACAAATCAGCTGGTAGAGCTGGAGAGGCACTTCAATAATCTGGAGATGAACAAATTTGGTGAAACTGGAAGAGTTGCTTCAAGTCGTAGAGCTGTTTATTCTAACAAGTCACGGTCTAGGTATTCACCTACTATCTCGGTAGAGTATCCCAATGCATTTTGTTGATATCAACATCAAATGGATGACAAACGCGGAACAATATTCAAACAGCTGCTATTGTGAATTTGTGATTTTGGTCCAAAATTAAATCAATCATTTTGCTAGCATGTTCGGAGAGATCTGTAAATCCCTCCTGACATAAAAGGGACGGGTTTTTGCTTGCATGTGTGACCTGTATTAACTTGTTGAAATTGCTTCTCATATTAACGTACCTGACAGTGTTGGTTGTGGGTGACCTTAGTGGTAGAAATACAGTGTAATTAATTCAGAATACTGTTCTGCGAATTTGTTAAATTTGCTGTTTTATAACCATGCCTATCTTCTGTACCACCTTTTGTATTGAGTCGTTCTCCAATTCCATCCATTTTTGTGAGCTTCTTACCTGATTTCCAGTATTTACTTGACAGTCAGACACAGTTATCCAGCGTGTACAATGCACTGAATTCACAATTAGCAGCAGCAGAGCAACTATCTGAATGCCTTTCAAAGCAGATATCTGCACTAAATATAAGTTCTCCTTCTAAGAAGCGAGGGGCAGTGACCAAAGAGTTGTTTGAATCAATTGGTCTAGCCCATACGGCAGATGCAGCCAAATTTTCAGGCGGTACCCCTTCCAAGTTAGTTCAAAGGTTTCCATCCACGAAAGAACACACAAAGGGCATGCTGGGACCTTCCAAGAGTGCTGAACCTGAGACTGCACGAAGGAGGAGAGAGTCACTGGATAGGGTAAACTCCCAGACCAAAATTTGCATTTGTATCTAATATGCATGTGATTTGTAAAGAAGATGTTGATCTTCAGTTCCCAACTCCCATTAACCCTCATTGCAAATCATGTGATTTGCAAAGATGTTTTCTCTTGGCATATGTTTGCTCTATACCTCTTTTCTTTTATGTTCTACGTGGTTGACTGGAAGCAGATCTAACATGAGTTCCATTTTTTTTGCCGATAGAGTTTGGCTAGTTTGGAGCCTCAGAAAACTACTGTAAAGAGAATAGCGCAGCAACAACGCCTCAAGATTAGCAGTGATCTCCCATTCAGGTCAAACAAGAAAATGTTTGATTCTCAAATGGCAGCTATCTCCCAGGAAAGTTTTGGTGGTAGCCCCAGTTCATCAATAGTCGAATCATATACTAGCAGGGTTCGTTCTCCAATTGAAGGTAAGTTATTGGCCGTAGGCATTGATAGATACTTGGGTATTTCAAGGAGGTCCTGATTATAGACATTGTTACAACATATGACATTCTGCTTGTCTTTTACAGTGCTCGATGAGAAAACAAAACCGTCAGGACCCCAGGGCAACTCTTTGTTCAAATGGGTAAAGGAACCAGCTGGGTCATCTCAGGGTTCAGAGCAAAAGCATCTTGAGTTATCAGGGCGAATGAAAAGTGCTGATCAGTCTTCAAAGTTGACACCATCTTCACCGGCATCATTCAGTTACACACAGAAGGATGCGAGGGATAGGACCAGCTCACCTAATGTTGCTTCTTTAGGCACAATGCATACCGTGCCTAAGTCAAATACGCTGACCTTCAAAACCAATATAGCTCCTAAAACTAACGCCAATACACGGCCAGATATGTCACCTTCAGTGTCGAGCCCAATGCCTGTCAAAACTTTGTCTGGGGATTCTGGAGCTGGATTTACCTTGACTACAAAGAACAGATACGGTGACCAGGACGTACCATCTTTTGGAAGTATGAAAGGGTTTGGCATTTCTCCACAGAATACAGGTGTTAATAAACCATCTTTGTCTTCTGAACCTTCTAAGCCTGCTGTGTTGCATGGGAAGACTTTTCAAGTTAGTGGAGTCAGTGATACTATGCAGAACTCAGCCAAAGCTTCACCCCAGGTGGCATTTTCACCAACATCACAGTCATCTTCATTTCCTATAATGTCAGGTGCTTCCTCTTCAGCTGCATCGCTCTTATCAACCATGCAAGCATCAGCTGCAAAGACTTCTGATGTTTCATCTCCAACGGTTTCTTCCACACTCCCACCACAGGAGTCAGCACCAAAAACTCACCCAACAATACCTGAGGGTACCGTGTCCTGTTCCCTGCCATCTATACCAACACCTGTTAAGGAGTCATTACCTGACTTGAATAAAAATGCATCTAAACCTGAAGTGGTGACACCAGAGGTAACTGGAACCACAGTCTCTGTAAGTGCTACTTTAACAGGCGTACCTACAAGTGAAAGCAAAACTGCATTGCTTCCAGTGACCAATAGCAGCTTACCTTCTAATCCTCCATCCATTCCTGTGCCTAAAGTTGTGCCAGGGGCAACAGAATCTGCTGTTGTCACTTCCATAAGAAAAGATGCAGGACCAAGCAATCTCTCATCAGATGAAGATGAAATGGATGAGGAGCGTCCTTCTGCAAGTGCAGATCTAAACTTGGGAGCCCTTAGTGGGTTTGGTCTTGGGTCTGCACCTTCTTCAAGTCCTAAAAAATCCAATCCTTTTGGGAGCGCATTTGGTACATCTGAGAGTAAAAGTTCAAGTTCACCGTTTACTTTGACCACCAGCCCAGGACAGCTTTTCCGTCCAGCATCACTGAGCATTCCTTCATCTCAGCCAGCACAGCCATCTCAATCAACTAGCTCAAGTACATTTTCTAGTGCATTCTCAAGTGGCCTTGGTGGATTTGGACAGTCTGCACAGGTTGGATCAGGGCAGCAGTCGGGATTTGGGCAGTCTGCACAAATTGGAGCTGGTCAGCAGGCAGGTTTTGGGCAGCCAGCACAAATTCAGTCAGGATTTGGCCAGCCGGCACAAGTTGGAGCTGCGCAACAGTCAGGATTTGGGCAGCCTGCACAAATTGGGGGTGGGCAGCAGTCAGGATTCGGGCAGCCTGCACAGCTTGGTGCTCAGCAGGCGCTTGGATCTGTTCTGGGTTCTTTTGGACAATCACGCCAGCTAGGAGGCTTTGGTGGATTTGCTAGTTCCTCTTCTGGGGCTTTTGCTTCTGCACCTTCCAGTAATTCTGGATTTGCTGGTGCTGCAGCAGGCGGGGGTTTCTCTGCAGCTGCTACTTCTGTTGGTGGAGGGTTTGCTGCTGCTGCTACCGGTGGAGGGTTTGCTTCTCTTGCCTCCAAAAGCGGTGGTGGTTTTGCTGCCGCAGCTTCATCTGCTGGTGGTTTTGGAGGTGCAGCCCAGGGTGGTGGTTTTGGAGGTGCGGCCCAGGGTGGTGGTTTTGGAGGTGCGGCCCAGGGTGGTGGTTTTGGAGGTGCAGTCCAGGGAGGTGGCTTCGGAGGTGGTGAGATCTCTAGAACTTTTGCTCTATTTTGGATGCACATACTTGTATACTTTGGCCTATATCTATATGTTCATGATTTGATGTGCTGGGTACATATTTCCTTGTCAAGACATGTCTCTAAAACGCTAACTAGTTGTCCAACTATTTATTAACTATTTGAGCCAAAGTTCTAACTAATGGTTAAAGAATGGAACGGTCACCTAATCTTATACACATCCTTCTCCACGATTTAACTACTTCCAATCCAGATAATTATATACTTTTTTTTGCAGTATAAAACAAGCACCCTGTACATCTTATACACATAATGAAACTCGCAGCAATAGTACACGGTAGCAGCAGAAAGAGGGAGATCTGACTGAACTATGCTTTGTTAAATGCCTCATGTCTGACGTTCCATTCTATAAGAACATAAATTCCTGCTATTAAATGGCAGTGGTAAATGTTTAACATCCAGTAAACTATATAAACGACCTTTCCTATTAGTTTAAACCTTTGAATCGAATTTAACAGCAGTGTATGGCTTACCCTTACCTTGTTATTGGCCTTTTACAAGGCCACAATGGCCTCTATTTAGCAGTGATTTGAGCTAGCTGATTGAATGACAATGACAACTAAGTGTAGTAGATGTTTGATTTTCTGTGAGTGAAATATATTAAATCTGGCATGTACTAAATATTCTTTGAAGTAGAATATTGCTTGTTTCTTCTGGAAAGAACACCAACGCATAATGCTTTTGGCATACGAAAAAAAAGAGAAGTTTGGCTTTCTTGTCAGGAATAGCAACAATCAGGTTTTGATAAGGTTGCTTTATTTAGTTGGGGCTGTGTTTAGAATATACTCCCAAAACAAGTGCATTCTTTATTTTCCTTGTAAAAGTTACCTGGTCTTGGGTTTAGGAGTAGCTTAAGTATTTAAGATACTATTATCTTTCTGCACAGCCGTGATTACTAAACTGAACAATTAATCAGTTTCAGTATGTTATTAATTACTCCCTCCATCCCAAAATAAATGTCTCAACTTAGTATTAACTTTAGTACAACTTTGTGCTAAAGTTGAGACACTTATTTTTGGACGGAGGGAGTACTTAGCTATTGACCGTTTTGTAAAAATTATCGCCAATCAATTATTACTCGAGTATTGGTGTTTTAATTTGTATTTCCAAATGTAGGCTTGTCCCACAAGATTATTTTTAAGATAATCGTTTTAGTTGACATAACAGAGTAACAACTTATAATCAGTCTGGCCTTCTGGGGGTTTGTGACTAAAAATGACGAGTTTTACTTATAGCTTGATCTTATACCAACTTTGTTGTCTGCAATTTTTTAGGACTAACATAATTTGGTTGATCTTGAAGGTGGTTTTGGAGCTTTTGGCAGTAATAACCAAGGGGCTACTGGTTTCTCATCATTTGGTGGGAGTGGCGCTGCAGGGCCTGGAAGACCCCCGGCGGATTTTTTGACGCAGATGAGAAAATAGTGCACTTTGTCTCCAGGCACCCCCAAGTTCCGTCCAGAAATGTTCAAACGGCTTTTGCTCTTGTATGTAAATGAAAAACCTTTTTTGACATGCTGGATGACAACATTTGTGCGAAAGCTGATGTCGCTAAGATGGAGCTCCAATATTCGTCTGTCCTGTATTCAGTTATGGTGAGTTAAGCCTGTTTACCCGAGGCGTTTCATCAGTACAGCACTACGGCATTTAGTCATTAGACTCGTCGTTCCAAAAAATCAAGAGTATTCGTGGCAACAACATTCTTTTAGGTGGTAACAACATATTGCTGTTGTTCATGATGCATTCATCTACACCCCTGTTTTTTTTGTATACCATCAAAGAGGAAACGGGTGCACCGTCCTTTTTTCTCTACGTGGCCCAGATCATTGCTGACATCGGTTGCAAATTCACTATTCAACACCATATATTCCTTGTTGCTTTTACAGAACTGGTCTTTGAGGCTGCCAGGTGCTTACACAGGGATGAAAAACAAAAGCATACGATGCCAAGCACTTGTTAACAAGCAACGGCCTAAGGTATTCGCTTATCTTTGTGCAAATATAAGAAGGGGAAAAGCTACGGCTGGAAGGAGTTTATTCCATGTCTTAAGGCGCCATACTATAGTTTCCTTCTCTCTTTTGGCCCGCGAACCGATGCCGGAGGAATATATGCATGGTTTTAGTTCCTCCTTGTGATAACCGATTGGTCATATTTGTTGACAGCTTAATGCGGAAGGAATCCGGCAGGTCCTTGGAACAGAACATATGCACGCACGTACGCCTCACTCAATTACAGGGACGCCCACAGGTACAAGCATATCATGAGGACGTGGACCCGTGGCTCATATCTCAGTATAATTAGGCGATGATCTGTTCCTGGTCGTGACAAGCTGCTGATCGATTCCCTCAACAACTTAGAGCAGATTTAGTCGATCCACGTAGCAGCAGCAGCAGCAGGGAAGCATAATCCAACGGAAGCCAATGAGGAAGGCGCCGGCTTTTAAAAGAAAGAGAGAAAATACTGCTCCGCGGCATCACCCACCCCCTTTGCTTTTTGCATGGTCAAGCTTTCCCTGCAAGCCCCACCGCATCCAGTAGCCGCAGCCGCAACCAAAATCTCATGTGGTTTTGGCATGGGTAAAAACGCCAAAGCGGCATAAACCAACCAACCAGTTCATCATCATTAGCATTACTACTTTGCATGCCACATGTAGAAGTACTAGAGCCAAACCAACCAACCAACAGTGAAGCTGCAGCGTCGGCTTCAAAGCTCTCTCACACACAGCGTTCCTTTGAGAGGTGCCAAACTTGCCAGAGGAGACACCGCGGGGGAAGGAACTCAATGCTTATTCCGTTATTATTATTCCACATTCCTTGCCTTTGTGCGGACTCCTCACTCCCGAGAAGGCATCCAAGAATGGGCACCTCCGCTTTACCCCTCTTTTGCATGCTGCACTCATGCCCAAATTCCCCTTCTGGATGCCCCCCCGCAGTCAAAAGATCGATGGCTGGTTGGCCCCTCCTCAACCCCTGCGCTCCCCCGACTGATATTCCTCCTGTTCCTCGACACACACATGCAGTGAAGAACCCGCGCGGGCGGCGACGTACGCAGGTGATCATTGCGGATCGATCGCGCGCATGGAATGCCAGCCAACCAACCAATGCTGATCGACCACAGATGTTGCCGCGCGCCCTCTCGTTTCGATCGGCACCCGGAGAGGCCCCCGGAAATGACGCCGGAATCGGTTCCGAGCACTCAAGGAATCTATCCAAAGAGGCCCGCAAGTTCTCATGCAACACAACAACAACTCGAGGAATCTAAGGGCAGAGAGAGAGAGAGAGGCCTGCAAGTTCTCACCCGGGCAGCGCGAAAGTCGCCATGGGAATGAGGTGCTCCCTCAAAAGGAAAAGATCGCGCTTCGCTTTAGGGCTTTCGCCGGCGGCCCTTGTCAGGCCGGCGCCACGTAAACTTCGGCCAAAGCAGGCGCAAATGTGTCATCTATGCATGCTCGGGCTCAGAGAGAGGGTTGTTAACTTGTTGTAGTTGCAAAGGTAGAAAGATCGGCCAGGGGAGGGGAGAGGGGGTGGGTACCCTCGGAAGGAATAAGGATCATATCTCTTTTCAGCTCCTGCGAATATAGGGTCCTCGCGCTTTGAGTGTTGAGCTTGCTCCAACGATTCGAGATTCCCTCCCTCCCTGCCTCCCTCATCCATCCATCTACCTCTGCCCTTATAAGTCGAGACCCCGCGTTAGATCGCACGAGAGGTAGTTGTTGGGTTTCATAGTCATAGGCCAAGGTTGTCTCACTTCCGGAAGGCCGGCCGTGGTCCGAGTCTTTCTTTGGTTACTAGAAATAGCGGCGCCGGTGCCGGTGGTAAAGCTGCAGCAGGGATCTTGTCTGTCGGCCGGCCGCCCAGGAATGTGCAGCATGCAGGCAGAGCATTGCCAGTACATGACGGAGCCTGAGCAGGTACGTAAAAGAGTTGCACCTCCAAGGAAGAGAAAACATTTGGTCGACTTGTTCTGACTTGTGTTCTTGTTTGATTTGATGGCAGATGTATCATCAGCAACAGCAGCAGTTCCATGATCATAGGCAGCACATGTCCTCGAGGCCTAGCTTGTCCCCGGAGAAGAAGTTTTTCATGAAAGGCCAGGGAGGGGCAGGAGGAGGAGGAGGAGGAGATGCGGGGCTCATCCTGTCGACGGATGCGAAGCCTCGGCTCAAGTGGACTCCTGAGCTGCACGAGCGTTTTGCGGATGCGGTGAAGAAGCTGGGAGGGCCTGACAGTAAGTAAATGATCGAAAAATTTATTTGTTGTTCATAGCAGAAATGCATAGGTGAATTTGCTTCTGATGGCTACATTACTGATACTATCGCAGAAGCTACGCCGAAGGCAATCATGAGGGTCATGGGAATCCCGGGACTAACTCTTTACCATCTCAAGAGCCATCTCCAGGTAACACATATGTGGAGTTGTTACTTGTTACTAGTTTGTTATTGTTATCCATGTGTTTGTTTGAGCAAGAAAGAAACTTAGCTGATTAGCTGTTTCCTCATAGAAATTCAGACTTAGCAAGAATCTCCAAGCACAAGCTAATGCCGTCAATGCAAAAAATGGTGAGTAAATCATATATGGCTCTGAGGCAAGTTATTTGCTAATTATCCAATAGATTATGTATCATTAACCCCGCTTTCAATTTGTATTTTCAGTTTATGGCTTCGGCACAGCGAAAGATAAAGCATGTGAAGGGCGTGGATCACCAGCTGATCACCTGAACAGAGAGACGAACACCGGCAGGTAAGAAGTAATTTGGGTTTGCTACATATATATGCACTCGACTTGCATCCTAATTTTTTTAAATAAAATTTGGCATGTTTTGGTTAGGTCTATGCATATAAACGACGCCCTCCAAATGCAAATTGAGGTCCAGAGACGACTGCATGAGCAAATAGAGGTACGCTAAAATAAACAGCGCAGTCTCAATCTCCTTCAGTAACTATGGAACCTACAGTTTATCACTGTCGGTAGTGCAGTAGGAATATATTACTATCTTCATTCAAGATGATTAGTTTTTGTTATCCATGCTACCTGTAACTTTGATTCAACTAAATCTTGGAAGCAAATGGTAGTCTTGGGCTGTTATATATGCTGGAGTGCTCATTTTATTTCGGTATCTTGAGCTGCACTTTTTTTCGATCTCCGTCGTTGCTGTTGCTGAATCGATGAACTAGCTGCAATGTCTGAAGTTATGAGTGACGGTGCCTGATGGGTTGATCTTTGAAGGTACAAAGACACCTGCAGCTCCGGATCGAAGCCCAGGGGAAGTACCTGCACTCCGTGCTGGAGAAGGCGCAAGAGGCGCTCGGGAAGCAGCATGTCGTCGCCGGCCTCGAAGCGGCGGAGCCCACGCAGCGGCTGCCGGAGCTAACCTCGTCGGTGAGGCGAGGCCTGCTCCAGAACGACGGGTCCGCCGATGGCAGCTGCCTGACCGCGTCCGAGGACATCCTCTCCATGGGCCTCTCCGCCGGTGCCACCCGGAGATGCTGCGGTGCGCCGTTCGAAACTTCGGCGAGCGCGAGCCGCGAGGATGATGAGGAATGCTACCTGTTTCTCGGCAAGCCTGAGGGGCGGCGTGAGGTCAGGAGGGATGGGTGTAACGGTGGCGTGTCGTTCGGGACGGCGGCGGAACTGGACCTCAGCATCGGCGTCGTCGCGGCGAGCGGCAGGCGGCGGCCGGACGGCGGCGAGAGGCTTGACCTGAACGGATCAGGCTGGAACTGAGTGAGAGGAGCAAGTGACATGCATGCATGCCATGCATGGCGGAAGCGTTTCTTGCTCTGAACATGATCATGCAGAGTTTCAGAAGCAGGTGCATCCGTGCATGGAAAAGCAGAACGGCAGGACAAGAGTGACGTGGTGGCCTCCTGTAACGTCTCACAGTCTGTATGCTGCAGCTGTGACTCGGTGAAATAGTCATTCTTTTTGAAACTATGGCTCTTGTGTCATGCTTGTGTATACCTTCTTTTTTTCTCTACAGCAAATGTAGGAGCTCCACTTTATCAAGTAGGAAAAAAAAAGACCAGTTAATAAGAAAAATTAACTGAAAAACTTGTATAACGAGCTCAACTCGTCTAGCTAAACTAGACATGAAGCCTATACCCGTATTGACAAGACGGTGAAATGCGCTACAAAACACCGCCAATCAACCACAAAACAACATACATCATACAAGGACGAAGAAAAACAACGTCTCTCAACTATACCAAAAATATCATCACTGCATCGGGTACTAGACTAGATCCGACATGACCTACAAAACGAGCACACGGTTCCCCGATTGACTTTAAAAAGTGCGCAAGATACCGCGAAAATGAAGTACAAATGAAAGAAACTCTGGTTGTTGCCGACAACCAAGAAACCTCTCCATCAAAATAAGAATTCCACTAAGACATCTTTTTTGTTTTTGGCAAACCTGAGCCCTCAAGGAGGGCTAAAATTTATTATTTAGCAACCGAGGCAATGTGCGACAGTAATTTCTCCTCTAGGAAATAGATTGCCTCCGAGGCCAATCTTAGAAAGAGGACGAGCTATAAGATTTTTTTATGTGAGGTATGTGTTAAAATGTGCATTGAAATAGATCAGAAATAAGGTTGAAAAAATCCGCTAGCGTCGGTCTGATGTTCCAGTGACCTGGTTTCTGGATTAAATCTTTGGCTTCAGCCGCAGTCACCAAGTTCCTGTAACCAGATAGAAAAAAAACTTTGTTCTACTTCAGCGCCTTGACAACTGTAGCCGCCAGAAGTAATCCAAGAGCTTCTGACATAATGAACGTTTGTGGTTGTAGCTTGAATGAACACTGAATGTCCCGTTTGCTCATTCCGAAAGAAAATCCAAGTGTTGCTTCATTGGCCGCCATCAGCGGGTTGTATGCTACATCAACATAGGTTAGAAAACCTGCATTTAGGATAGGGAGATTCCATGTCTCCTGTGCTGTTCAACATTATAGCGGATATGTTGGCAGTACTCATTAGTCGGGCTAAAGAGAGTGGCCAAGTAGGAGGTCTCGCTCCCCATCTTGTAGAGGGGGGTGTTTCCGTCCTACAATACGCGGATGATACTGTTATTTTCATGGAACACGATCTTGCAAAAGCTAGAAATATGAAGCTTATTCTATGCCTTTTTGAACAAATGTCTAGGCTAAAAATCAACTTCAATAAAAGCGAATTGTTCTGTTATGGGAGAGCTAAAGAAGAACAAGACAATTACAGAAACTTGTTTGGTTGTGAAATGGGATCCTTACCTTTTAGTTATCTCGGGATCCCAATTCATCATAGACGGTTAACGAACAAAGAATGGAAATGCATAGAAGATAGATTTGAAAAAAAGATTAAGCTGCTGGAAGGGCAAGTAAATGTCTTACGGAGGACGGCTGGTGTTGACTAACTCGGTTTTGATGAGTTTACCGATGTTCCTCCTATCTTTCTTTGAAGTACCGGTGGGGGTACGGAAAAGATTAGACTTTTACAGATCCCAATTCTTCTGGCAAAGCGATGTGGCTAAGAAGAAACACAAACTGGCTAGATGGGATATCATGTGTAGACCAAAAGATCAGGGTGGGTTAGGGATCGAGAATTTAGAAGTAAAGAATAGATGTTTGCTTAGCAAATGGCTATACAGACTATCTACGGAGACCGAAGGCATGTGGATATAAATCTTGCGGAATAAATACTTAAATAATAAGGCTTTGGCCCAGGTGAATGCAAGGCTGATACGTCTCCAACGTATCTATAATTTTTGATTGTTCAATGCTATTATATTACCCGTTTTGGATGTTTATGAGCTTTACTAAGCACTTTCATATTATTTTTGGGACTAACCTATTAACCGGAGGCCCAACCCAAATTGCTTTTTTTTTGCCTATTTCAGTGTTTCGCAGAAAAGGAATATCAAACGGAGTCCAAACGGAATGAAACCTTCGGGAGAGTTATTTTTGGAACAAACGCAATCCAGGAGACTTGGAGTGGATGTCAAGCAACAAACGAGGAAGCCACGAGGCAGGGAGGCGCGCCCTAGGGGGTGGGCTCGCCCCCACCCTAGTGGCTCCCCTGACCGACTTCTTTCGCCTATATATATCCACATACCCTGAAAACATCCAGGGGCACCACGAAACCCTATTTCCACCGCCGCAACCTTCTGTACCCGTGAGATCCCATCTTGGGGCCTTTTTCGGCGCTCCGCCGGAGGGGGAATCAATCACGGAGGGCTTCTACATCAACACCATAGCCTCTCCGATGAAGTGTGAGTAGTTTACCACAGACCTTCGGGTCCATAGTTATTAGCTAGATGGCTTCTTCTCTCTCTTTGAATCTCAATACAAAGTTCTCCTTGATCTTCTTGGAGATCTATTCGATGTAACTCTTTTTGCGGTGTGTTTGTTGAGATCCGATGAATTGTGGGTTTATGATCAAGATTATCTATGAATTATTTGAAGCTCCTCTGAATTCTTTTATGTATGATTGGTTATCTTTGCAAGTCTCTTCGAATTATCAGTTTGGTTTGGCCTACTAGATTGATCTTTCTTGCAATGGGAGAAGTGCTTAGCTTTGGGTTCAATCTTGCGGTGTCCTTTCCCAAAGGATGTTAGGGCAGCAAGGCACGTATTGTATTGTTGCCATCGAGGATAAAAATATGAGGTTTATATCATATTGCTTGAGTTTATCCCTCTACATCATGTCATCTTGCCTAATGCGTTACTCTGTTCTTATGAACTTAATACTCTAGATGCATGCTGGATAGCGGTTGATGTGTGGAGTAATAGTAGTAGATGCAGAATCGTTTCGATCTACTTGTCGCGGATGTGATGCCTATATACATGATCATGCCTAGATATTCTCATAACTATGCACTTTTCTATCAATTGCTCGACAGTAATTTGTTCACCCACCGTAATACTTATGCTATCTTGAGAGAAGCCACTAGTGAAACCTATGGCCCCCGTGTCTATTTTCCATCATATAAGTTTCCGATCTACTTTATTTTGCAATCTTTACTTTCCAATCTATATCATAAGAATACCAAAAATATTTATCTTATTATTATCTCTATCAGATCTCACTTTTGCAAGTAGCCGTGAAGGGATTGACAACCCCTTTATCGCGTTGGTTGCAAGGTTCTTATTTGTTTGTGTAGGTATGAGGGATTTGCATGTAGCCTCCTACTGGATTGATACCTTGGTTCTCAAAACCAAGGGAAATACTTATGCTACTTTGCTGCATCACCATTTCCTCTTTAAGAGAAAACCAACGTAGTGCTCAAGAGGTAGCAGGAAGGATTTCTGGCGCCATTGCCAGGGAGGTCTACGCACAAATCAATACATACCAAGTACCCATCACAAACTCTTCTCCCTCGCATTACATTATTTGCCATTTGCCTTTCGTTTTCCTCTCCCCCACTTCACCCTTGCCGTTTTATTTGCCCTCTCTTTCCTTTTCGCCTCTTTTTCGCTTGCCTCTTGTGTGCTTGTGTGTTGGATTGTTTGTCACGATGGATCAAGATAATACTAAATTGTGTGATTTCTCCAATACCAACAACAATGATTTTTTAGCACTCTGATTGCTCCTCTTACCGATACCGAATCTTGTGAAATTAATGCTACTTTGTTGAATCTTGTCATGAAAGATCAATTCTCTAGCCTTCCTAGTGAAGATGCCGCTACTCATCTAAAAAACTTTGTTGATTTGTGTGATATGCAAAAGAAGAAAGACGTGGATAATGATATTGTTAAATTGAAGTTATTTCCGTTTTCGCTTAGAGATCGTGCTAAAACTTGGTTTTCGTCTTTGCATAAAAATAGTATTGATTCATGGAATAAGTGCAAAGATGCTTTTATCTCTAAGTATTTTCCTCCCGCTAAGATCATCTCTCTTAGAAACGATATTATGAATTTGAAGCAACTTGATC
Source organism: Aegilops speltoides (assembly GCA_021437245.1). NCBI lineage: Eukaryota > Viridiplantae > Streptophyta > Magnoliopsida > Poales > Poaceae > Aegilops > Aegilops speltoides. The sequence continues at coordinate 52,653,095 of CM038142.1, forward strand.
ATGAGCATGTTGCACAATCTTGGGAGAGGATGAAATTAATGATTCGCAATTGCCCTACACATGGATTAAATTTATGGATGATTATACAAAATTTTTATGCCGGATTGAATTTTGCTTCTAGAAATCTTTTAGATTCAGCCGCGGGAGGCACTTTTATGGAAATCACTTTAGGAGAAGCTACTGAACTCCTAGATAATATTATGGTTAATTATTCTCAATGGCACACCGAAAGATCTACTAGTAAAAAGGTTCATGCGAGAAGAGATTAATGTTTTGAGTGAAAAAATGGATGAACTTATGAAATTGTTTGCTAATAAGAGTGCTCCTATTGATCCTAATGATATGCCTTTGTCTACTTTGATTGATAATAATAATGAATCTATGGATGTGAATTTTGTTGGTAGGAACAATTTTGGTAACAACGCGTATAGAGGAAACTTTAATCCTATGTCCTTTCCTAGTAATCCCTCTAATAATTATGGTAATTCCTACAACAACTCTTATGGAAATTTTAATAAGATGCCCTCTGATTTTGAGATTAGTGTTAAAGAATTTATGATCTCTCAAAAGAATTTCAATGCTTTGCTTGAAGAAAAATTGCCTAAGATTGATGAATTGGCTAGGAATGTGGATAGAATTTCTCTTGATGTTGATTCTTTGAAACTTAGATCTATTCCACCTAATAATGATATCAATGAGTCTCTCAAATCTATGAGAATTTCCATTGATGAGTGCAAGGAAAGGACCGCTAGGATGCGTGCTAAGGAAGATTGCTTTGTAAAAGCGTGTTCTTCTAGTTTTCGTGATAATAATGATGAAGATCTAAAAGTGATTGATGTGTCTCCTATTAAATCTTTGTTTTGCAATATGAATCTTGATAATGATGGGACTGGAGATGAGTCAACTTTAGTTAAAAGGCGCCCCAATGATTCGGAGGTTTTAGATCTTGATGCAAAAATTGGTAAAAGTGGGATTGAAGAGGTCAAAACTTTACATAACAATGAACCCACTATTTTGGATTTCAAGGAATTTAATTATGATAATTGTTCTTTAATAGATTGTATTTCCTTGTTACAATCTGTGTTAAATTCTCCTCATGCTTATAGTCAAAATAAAGCTTTTACCAAACATATAGTTGATGCTTTAATGCAATCTTATGAAGAAAAACTTGAATTAGGAGTTTCTATCCCTAGAAAACTTTATGATGAGTGGGAACCTACTATTAAAATTAAAATTAAAGATCATCAATGCTATGCTTTGTGTGATTTGGGTGCTAGTGTTTCCACGATTCCAAAAACTTTTTGTGATGTGTTAGGTTTCGGTGAATTTGATGATCGCTCTTTAAACTTGCACCTTGCAGATTCCACCATTAAGAAACCTATGGGAAGGATTAATGATGTTCTTATTGTTGCAAATAGGAATTATGTGCCCTTTGATTTTATTGTTCTTGATATAGATTGCAATCTTTCATGTCCTATTATTCTTGGTAGACCTTTCCTTAGAACGATTGGTGCAATTACTGAATGAAGGAAGGAAATATTAGATTCCAATTTCCATTCAGGAAAGGCATGGAACACTTTCCTAGGAAGAAAATTAAATTACCTTATAAATCTATTATGAGAGCCACCTATGAATTGAATACCAAAGATGACAATACTTAGATCTATTCTCGCTTTTATGTCTAGCTAGGGGCGTTAAACGATAGCGCTTGTTGGGAGGCAACCCAATTTTATTTTTGTTTTTTACTTTTTGCTCCTTTTTAGTAATAAATAATTCATCTATATTCTGTTTAGATGTGGTTTTATGTTTTAATTAGTGTTTGTGCCAAGTAGAACCTATAGGATCATCTTGGGTGATAGTTAATGTGATCTTGCTGAAAAACAGAAACTTTTGCGAGCACCAGAATAATTTTAATAAATCACAGAAACGTGATTTTCAGTTGATTCTTTTTGAGGTAGATTAATAGACAAATTTCCTAGGACTTCCTATTTTTGTAGAATTTTTATGGTTCCATAAGTATTCTAAAATTACTGATTACTACAGACTATTCTGTTTTTGACAGATTCTGTTTTTCGTGTGTTGTTTGCTTATTTTGATGATTCAATGGCTAGTATCGGGGGGTATGAACCATAGAGAAGTTGGAATACAGTAGGTTTAACACCAATATAAATAAAGAATGAGTTCATTACAGTATCTTAAAGTGGTGGTTTGCTTTCTTGCACTAACGGAGCTCATGAGATTTTCTGTTGTGAAGTTTTCAAATTTTGGGTAAAGATTTGATGGATTATGGAATAAGGAGTGGCAAGAGCCTAAGCTTGGGGATGCCCAAGGCACCCCAAGATAAAATTCAAGGACAACCAAAAGCCTAAGCTTGGGGATGCCCCGGAAGGCATCTCCTCTTTCATCTTCGTCTATCGGTAACTTTACTTGGAGCTATATTTTTACTCAACACATGATATGTGTTTTGTTTGGAGCGTCTTGTATGATATGAGTCTTTGCTTTTTAGTTTACCACAATCATCTTTGCTGTACACACCTTTTGGGAGAGACACACATGAATCGAAATTTATTAGAATACTCTATGTGCTTCACTTATATCTCTTGAGCTAGACAATTTTGCTCTAGTGCTTCACTTATATCTTTTTAGTGCACGGCGGTGGTTTTATTTTGTAGAAATTATTGATTTCTCATGCTTCACTCATATTATTTTGAGAGTCTTTTAGAACAGCATGGCATTTGCTTTGGTTATAAAATTTGTCCTAATATGATGGGCATCCAAGTTGGGTATAATAAAAACTATCATATAGAGTGCATTGAACACTACGATCAATTTGATACTTGATAATTGTTTTGAGATATAAAGGTGGTAATGTTAGAGTCATGCTAGTTGGGTAATTATGAAATTGAGAAATACCTGTGTTAAAGTTGGCAAGTCCCGTAGCATGCACGTATGGTAAACGTTGTGTGACAAATTTGAAGCATGGGGTGTTCTTTGATTTCCTTCCTTATGAGTGGAGGTCGGGATCGCACGATGGTTAACTCCTACCAACCCTTCCCCTAGGAGCATGCGTAGTAGTACTTTGCTTCGAGGGCTAATAAACTTTTGCAATATGTGTATGAGTTCTTTATGACTAATGCGAGTCCATGGATTATACGCACTCTTACCCTTCCATCATTTCTAGCCTCTACGGTACCGTGCATTGCCCTTTCGCACCTTGAGAGTTGGTGCAAACTTCGCCGGTGCATCCAAACCCCGCTCTATCACACATAAACCTCCTTATATCTTCCTCAAAACAGCCACCATACCTACCAATTATGGCATTTCCATAGCCATTCCGAGATATATTGCCATGCAAATTTCCACCGTTCCGTTTATCATGACACGCTCCATCATTGTCATATTGCTTTTTGCATGATCATGTAGTTGACATCGTATTTGTGGCAAGGCCACCTTTATAATTCTTTCATACATGTCGCTCTTGATTCATTGCATATCCCGGTACACCACCGGAGGCATTCACATAGAGTCATATGTTGTTCTAAGTATTGAGTTGTAATTCTTGAGTTGTAAATAAATAAAAGTGTGATGGTCTTCCATTATTAGAGCATTGTCCCAAGTGAGGAAAGGATTGAAGGAAATATGCCCTAGAGGCAATAATAAAGTTATTATTTATTTCCTCATATCATGATAAATGTTTATTATTCATGCTAGAATTGTATTAACCGGAAACATGATACATGTGTGAATACATAGACAAAACAATAGTCACTAGTATGCCTCTACTTGACTAGCTCATTAATCAAAGATGGTTATGTTTCCAAACCATAGACATGTGTTGTCATTTGATTAGTGGGATCACATCATTAGGAGAATGATGTGATTGACATGACCCATTCTGTTAGCCTAGCACTTGATCGTTTAGTATACTGCTATTGCTTTCTTCATGACTTATACAAAGTTCCACGCAACTATGAGATTGTGCAACTCCGTGATACCGGAAGAACACTTTGTGTGCTACCAAACGTCACAACGAATCGGGTGATTATAAAGGTGCTCTCTGGTGTTTCGAAGGTACATGTTGGGTTGGCATAATTCGAGATTAGGTTTTGTCACTCCGATTGTCGGAGAGGTATCTCTGGGCCCTCTCGGTAATACTCATCACCTAAGCCTTGCAAGCATGTAACTAATGAGTTAGTTATGAGATGATGTATTACGGAACGAGTAAAGAGACTTGCCAGTAACGAGATTGAACTAGGTATTGGATACCGACGATCAAATCTCGGGCAAGTAACATACCGATGACAAAGGGAACAAAGTATGTTGTTATGCGGTTTGACCGATAAAAGATCTTCGTAGAATATGTAGGAACCAATATGGGCATCCAGGTCCCGCTATTGGTTATTGACCGAGAATGGTTCTAGGTCATGTCTACATAGTTCTCGAACCCGTAGGGTCCACACGCTTAACGTTTCGATGACAGTTTTATTATGAGTTTATAAGTTTTGATGTACGAAGTTTGTTGAGTCCGGATGTGATCACGGACATGACGAGGAGTCTCGAAATGGTCGAGACATAAAGATTGATATATTGGAAGCCTATGTTTGGACTTCGGAATGGTTCCGGGTGAAATCGGGATTTTACCGGAACACCGGGGGGTTACCGGAACCCTCCCGAGGGTTAATGGGCCTTAGTGGGCCATGAGGGAGAAGAGGAAGGGCCGGCCAGGGCAGGCTGCGCGCCCCCTCCCCCTAGTCCAAATAGGACAAGGAGAGAGGGGGCGGCGCCCCCCTTCCCTCTTTCCCTCCCCCCAAGTCCTAATCCAACTAGGAAAAGGGGGGGGAGTCCTACTCCCGGTGGGAGTAGGACTCCTCCGGCGCGCCTCCTCCTAGGGCCGGCCGCACCCCCCTTGCTCCTTTATATACGGGGGCAGGGGGCACCCCAAAGACACACAAGTTGATCTACGGATCGTTCCTTAGCCGTGTGCGGTGCCCCCTTCCACCATATTCCACCTTGGTCATATCGTCGCGGAGTTTAGGCGAAGCCTGCGCGATAGAACATCATCATCGTCACCATGCCGTCGTCCGTGGAACTCATCTCCGAGCTCGGCTGGATCGGAGGCCGGAGATCGTCATCGAGCTGAACGTGTGCTGAACTCGGAGGCTCCGTACGTTCGGTGCTTGGATCGGTCGGATCGTGAAGACGTACGACTACATCAACCGCGTTGTGCTAATGCTTCCGCTTACGGTCTACGAGGGTGCGTGGGCGAACACTCTCCCTCTCGTTGCTATGCCATCACCATGATCTTGCGTGTGCGAGGAATTTTTTGAAATTACTACGTTCCCCAACAGATGGCATCCGAGCCTAGGTTTTATGCGTTGATGTTATATGCACGAGTAGAACACAAGTGAGTTGTGGGCGATACAAGTCATACTTGCTTACCAAAGATGTCATACTTTGGTTCGGCGGTATTGTGAGATGAAGCGGCCCGGACCGACATTACGCGTACGCTTACGCGAGACTGGTTTCACCGTTACGAGCACTCGTGCTTCAAGGTGGCTGGCGGGTGTCTGTCTCTCTCACTTTAGCTGAATCGAGTGTGGCTACGCCCGGTCCTTGCGAAGGTTAAAACAACACCAACTTGATGAACTATCGTTGTGGTTTTTGATGCGTACGTAAGAACGGTTCTTGCTAAGCCCGTAGCAGCCACGTAAAATTTGCAACAACAAAGTAGAGGACGTCTTACTTGTTTTTGCAGGGCATGTTGTGATGTGATATGGTCAAGACGTGATGCTATATTTTATTGTATGAGATGATCATGTTTTGTAACCGAAGTTATCGGCAACTGGCAGGAGCCATATGGTTGTCGCTTTATTGTATGAAATGCAAACGCACTGTAATTGCTTTACTTTATCACTAAGTGGTAGCGATAGTCGCAGAAGCAATAGATGGCGTAAACGACAACGATGCTACGATGGAGATCAAGGTGTCACGCCGGTGACGATGGTGATCACGACGGTGCTTCGGAGATGGAGATCACAAGCACAAGATGATGATGGCCATATCATATCACTTATATTGATTGCATGTGATGTTTATCCTTTATGCATCTTATCTTGCTTTGATTGACGGTAGCATTTTAAGATGATCTCTCACTAAAATTATCAAGAAGTGTTCTCCCTGAGTATGCACCATTGCCAAAGTTCGTCGTGTCGAGACACCACGTGATGATCGGGTGTGATAAGCTCTCGTCCATCTACAACGGGTGCAAGCCAGTTTTGCACACGCAGAATACTCAAAGTTAAACTTGACGAGCCTAGCATATGCAGATATGGCCTCGGAACACGGAGACCGAAAGGTCGGCGTGAATCATATAGTAGATATGATCAACATAGTGATGTTCACCATTGAAAACTACTCCATCTCACGTGATGATCGGTTATGGTTTAGTTGATTTGGATCACGTGATCACTTAGATGACTAGAGAGATGTCTGTCTAAGTGGGAGTTCTTAAGTAATATGATTAATTGAACTTAAATTTATCATGAACTTAGTACTGATAGTATCTTGCTTGTCTATGTTTGTTTGTAGATAGATGGCTCATCTTTGTTGTTCCGTTGAATTTTAATGCGTTCCTTGAGAAAGCAAAGTTGAAAGATGATGGTAGAAATTACACGAATCGGGTCCGTAACTCGAGGATTATCCTCATTGCTGCCTGTAAAAGTTACGCCTGGAAGCACCGCTGGGTGCGAACCTCTGCTGATGCAACCGACGACGTTAAGAATGTCTGGCAGAGCAAAGCTGATGACTACTCTATAGTTCAATGTGCCATGCTTTACGGCTTAGAACCGAGTCTTCAACGATGTTTTGAACATCATGGAGCATATGAGATGTTCCAAGAGTTGAAGTTAATATTTCAAGCAAATGCCCGGATTGAGAGATATGAAGTCTCCAATAAGTTCTATAGCTGCAAGATGGAGGAGAATAGTTCATCGGTGAACACATACTCGGAATGTCCGGGTATAATAATCACTTGATTCAACTAGGAGTTAATCTTCCTTATGATAGTGTCATTGATGAATTCTCCAATCACGCCACCAAGCTACAAGAGCTTTGTGATGAACTATAATATGCAAGGGATGAACAAGACTATTCCCGAGCTCTTCGCAATGCTAAAAGCATGGAGGTAGAAATCAAGAAGGAGCATCAAGTGTTGATGGTCAACAAGACCACTAGTTTCAAGAAAAGGGCAAAGGGAAGAATAAGGGAACTTCAAAAGAATGGCAAGCAAGTTGCTGCTCAAGAGAAGAAACCCAAGTCGGACCTAAGCACAGCGCGAGTGCTTCTCTGCATGCGATCGGTCAGTCCGGAAGCGGAACTGCCCCTAGTATTTGGCGGATAAGAAGGATGGCAAAGTGAACAAAGGTATATGTGATATACATGTTATTGATGTGTACCTAACTAGAGCTCGTAGTAGCACTGGTATTTGATACTGGTTCATTGCTAATATTTGCAACTCAAACAGGACTACGGAACAAGCGAGCAGCGCCAAGGACGAGGTGACGATGCGCGTGGGAAGCGGTTCCAAAGTCGATGTGATCGCGGTTGGCACGCTACCTCTACATCTACCTTGGGATTAGTTTTAGACCTGAATAATTGTTATTTGGTGCCGGCGTTGAGCATGAACATTATATCTGGATCTTGTTTAATGCGAGACGGTTATTCATTTAAATCGAGAATAACGGTTGTTCTATTTATATGAGTAATATCTTTTATGGTCATGCACCCTTGAAGAGTGGTCTATTTTTATTGAATCTCGATAGTAGTGATACACATATTCATAATGTTGAAGCCAAAAGATGCAGAGTTGATAATGATAGTGCAACTTATTTGTGGCACTGCCGTTTAGGTCATATCGGTGTAAAACGCATGAAGAAACTCCATAATGATGGACTTCTGGAATCACTTGATTATGAATCACTTGGTACTTGCGAACCGTGCCTCATGGGCAAGATGACTAAAACACCGTTCTCCGGAACTATGAAGAGAGCAACAGATTTGTTGGAAATCATACATACAGATGTATGTGGTCCGATGAATATTGAGGCTCGTGGCGGATATCGTTATTTTCTCACCTTCATAGATGATTTGAGCAGATATGGGTACATCTACTTAATGAAGCACAAGTCTGAAACATTTGAAAAGTTCAAAGAATTTCAGAGTGAAGTGGAGAATCATCGTAACAAGAAAATAAAGTTTCTACGATCTGATCGTGGAGGAGAATATTTGAGTTACGAGTTTGGTTTACATTTGAAACAATGCGGAATAGTTTCGCAACTCACGCCACCCGGAACACCACAACGAAATGGTGTGTCCGAACGTCGTAATCGTACTTTACTTGATATGGTGCGATCTATGATGTCTCTTACCGATTTACCGCTATCGTTTTGGGGTTATGCTTTAGAGACGGCCGCATTCACGTTAAATAGGGCACCATCAAAATCCGTTGAGACGACGCCTTATGAACTGTGGTTTGGCAAGAAACCAAAGTTGTCGTTTCTTAAAGTTTGGGGCTGCGATGCTTATGTGAAGAAACTTCAACCAGATAAGCTCGAACCCAAATCGGAGAAATGTGTCTTCATAGGATATCCAAAAGAGACTGTTGGATACACCTTCTATCACAGATCCGAAGGCAAGACATTCATTGCTAAGAATGGATCCTTTCTAGAGAAGGAGTTTCTCTCGAAAGAAGTGAGTGGGAGGAAAGTATAACTTGATGAGATAACTGTATCTACTCCCTTATTGGAAGGTAGTTCATCACGAGAACCGGTTCCTATGATGACTACACCAATTAGTGAGGAAGCTAATGATATTGATCATGAAACTTCAGATCAAGTTTCTGCTGAACCTCGTAGGTCTACCAGAGTGGTACGGTAATCCTATTCTGGAAGTCATGTTACTAGACCATGATGAACCTAGATTCCACAAAATGGCTAGAGGCCATGAAATCTGAGATGAGATCCATGTATGAAAACAAAGTATGGACTTTGGTTGATTTGCCCGATGATCGGCAAGCCATTGAGAATAAATGGATCTTTAAGAAGAAGACTGACGCTGATGGTAATGTAACTGTCTATAAAGCTCGACTTGTTGCGAAAGGTTTTCGACAAGTTCAAGGGGTTGACTACGATGCGACTTTCTCACCCGTAGCGATGCTTAAGTCTGTCCGAATCATGTTAGCTATTGCTGCATTTCATGATTATGAAATTTGGCAAATGGATGTCAAGACTGCATTCTTGAATCGATTTCTAGAAGAAGAGTTGTATATGATGCAACCGGAAGGTTTTGTTGATCCAAAAGGTGCTAACAAAGTATGCAAGCTCCAGCGTTCCATTTATGGACTGGTGCAAGCATCTCGGAGTTGGAATAAACGCTTTGATAGTGTGATCAAAGCATATGGTTTTATCTGAGACTTTTGGAGAAGCTTGTATTTACAAGAAAGTGAGTGGGAGCTCTGTAGCATTTCTAGTTTTATATGTAGATGACATATTATTAATTGGAAATGATATAGAATTTCTGGATAGCATAAAGGATACTTGAATAAAAGTTTTTCAATGAAAGACCTCGGTGAAGCTGCTTACATATTGGGCATCAAGATCTATAGAGATAGATCAAGACGCTTAATAGGACTTTCACAAAGTACATACCTTGACAAAATTTTGAAAAAGTTCAAAATGGATCAGGCAAAGAAAGGATTCTTGCCTGTGCTACAAGGTGTGAAGTTGAGTCAAACTCAATGCCCGACCACAGCAGAAGATAGAGAAAATGAAAAATGTTCCCTATGCTTCAGCCATAGGCTCTATCATGTATGCAATGTTGTGTACCAGACACTGACGTATGCTTAGCAATAAGCTTGGCGGGAAGGTACCAAAGTAATCCAGAGTGGATCATCGGACAGCGGTCAAGAACATCCGAGATACCGAAAAGGACTAAGGATATGTTTCTCGATATGGAGGTGACAAAGAGCTAGTCGTAAATGGTTACGTCGATGCAAGCTTTGACACTGATCCGGACGATTCTAAATCGCAAACCGGATATGTGTTTTTATTAAACGGTGGAGCTGTAAGTTGGTGCAGTTCTAAATAAAGCGTCGTGGCGGGATCTACATGTGAAGCATAGTACATAGCTGCTTCTGAAGCAGCGAATGAAGGAGTCTGGATGAAGGAGTTCATTTCCGATCTAGGTGTCATACCTAGTGCATCGGGACCAATGAAGATCTTCTGTGACAATACTGGTGCAATTGCTTTGGCAAAGGAATCCAGATTTCACAAGAGGACCAAACACATCAAGAGACGCTTCAATTCCATTCGGGATCAAGTCCAAGTGGGAGACATAGAGATTTGCAAGATACATACGGATCTGAATGTTGCAGACCCGTTGACTAAGCCTCTCTCACGAGCAAAACATGATCAGCACCAAGACTCCATGGGTGTTAGAATCATTACTATGTAATCTAGATTATTGACTCTAGTGCAAGTGGGAGACTGAAGGAAATATGCCCTAGAGGCAATAATAAAGTTATTATTTATTTCCTCATATCATGATAAATGTTTATTATTCATGCTAGAATTGTATTAACAGGAAACATGATACATGTGTGAATACATAGACAAAACAATAGTCACTAGTATGCCTCTACTTGACTAGCTCATTAATCAAAGATGGTTATGTTTCCAAACCATAGACATGTGTTGTCATTTGATTAGTGGGATCACATCATTAGGAGAATGATGTGATTGACATGACCCATTCCGTTAGCCTAGCACTTGATCGTTTAGTATACCGCTATTGCTTTCTTCATGACTTATACAAAGTTCCTGCAACTATGAGATTGTGCAACTCCGTGATACCGGAAGAACACTTTGTGTGCTACCAAACGTCACAACGTAATCGGGTGATTATAAAGGTGCTCTCTGGTGTTTCGAAGGTACATGTTGGGTTGGCATAATTCGAGATTAGGTTTTGTCACTCCGATTGTCGGAGAGGTATCTCTGGGCCCTCTCGGTAATACTCATCACCTAAGCCTTGCAAGCATGTAACTAATGAGTTAGTTATGAGATGATGTATTACAGAACGAGTAAAGAGACTTGCCGGTAACGAGATTGAACTAGGTATTGGATACCGACGATCAAATCTCGGGCAAGTAACATACCGATGACAAAGGGAACAAAGTATGTTGTTATGCGGTTTGACCGATAAAAGATCTTCGTAGAATATGTAGGAACCAATATGGGCATCCAGGTCCCGCTATTGGTTATTGACCGAGAATGGTTCTAGGTCATGTCTACATAGTTCTCGAACCCGTAGGGTCCGCACACTTAACGTTTCGATGGCAGTTTTATTATGAGTTTATAAGTTTTGATGTACCGAAGTTTGTTCGGAGTCCCGGATGTGATCACGGACATGACGAGGAGTCTCGAAATGGTCGAGACATAAAGATTGATATATTGGAAGCCTATGTTTGGACTTCGGAATGGTTCCGGGTGAAATCGGGATTTTACCGGAACACCGGGGGGTTACCGGAACCCTCCCGGGGGTTAATGGGCCTTAGTGGGCCATGAGGGAGAAGAGGAAGGGCCGGCGGGGCAGGGCAGTGCCCCTCCCCTAGTCTGAATAGGACAAGGAGGGGGGGGCGCCCCTTCCCTCTTTCCCTCCCCCCAAGTCCTAATCCAACTAGGAAAGGGGGAGTCCTACTCCCGGTGGGAGTAGGACTCCTCCGGCGCGCCTCCTCCTAGGGCCGGCCGCACCCCCTTGCTCCTTTATATACGGGGGCAGGGGGCACCCCAAAGACACACAAGTTGATCTACGGATCGTTCCTTAGCCGTGTGCGGTGCCCCCTTCCACCATATTCCACCTCGGTCATATCGTCGTGGAGTTTAGGCGAAGCCTGCGCCGGTAGAACATCATCATCGCCACCACGCCCAGTCCGTGGAACTCATCTCCGGAGCTCGGCTGGATCGGAAGCTGGAGATCGTCATCGAGCTGAACGTGTGCTGAACTCGGAGGCTCCGTACGTTCGGTGCTTGGATCGGTCGGATCGTGAAGACGTACGACTACATCAACCGCGTTGTGCTAACGCTTCCGCTTACGGTCTACGAGGGTACGTGGACGAACACTCTCCCCTCTCGTTGCTATGACATCACCATGATCTTGTGTGTGCGTAGGATTTTCTTTGAAATTACTACGTTCCCCAACAAGGATGATGGAGACTATGATTCCCCCACAAGTCGGGATGAGACTCCGGACTTTATGAAAAATAAAAGAGGCCAAATAAGCCCCCAAAAAAGAGGCCAAAGAAGCCCGCCAAAATAAAAAAGAAAAGAAAAAAAGAGAGAAAAAGAGAGAAGGGACAATGTTACTATCCTTTTTTCACACTTGTGCTTCAAAGTAGCACCATGATCTTCATGATAGAGAGTCTCCTATGTTGTCACTTTCATATACTAGTGGGAATTTTTCAATATAGAATTTGGCTTGTATATTCCAATGACAGGCTTCCTCAAAATGCCCTAGGTCTTCGTGAGCAAGCAAGTTGGATGCACACCCACTGTCGATGTCAAAACCGGCGGATCTTGGGTAGGGGGTCCCGAACTGTGCGTCTAGGCGGATGGTAACAAGAGACAAGGGACACGATGTTTTTACCCAGGTTCAGGCCCTCTCGGTGGAGGTAAAACCCTACTCCTGATGATATGGGTAGTACATGAGTAGATCTACCACGAGATCAAAGAGGCTAAACCCTAGAAGCTAGCCTATGGTACGATTGTTGTTCGTCCTACGGACTAAAATCCTCCGGTTTATATAGACACCGGAGAGGGCTAGGGTTACACAGAGTCGGTTACAATGGTTGGAGATCTACATATCCGTATCACCAAGCTTGCCTTCCACGCCAAGGAAAGTCCCATCCGGACACGGGACGAAGTCTTCAATCTTGCATCTTCATAGTCTAGGGTCCGGCCAAAGGTGATAGTTCGGCTATCCGGACACCCCCTAATCCAGACTCCTCAAGAGCTCCCTGAACCAAAGCTTCAATGACGATTTAGTCCCGCGCGATATTGTCTTCGCATTGCAAGGCGGGTTCCTCCTCCGAGTTCTTCATAGAAGATTTTGAACACAAGGATAGTGTCCGGCTCTGCAAAACAAGTTCCACATACCACCGTAGAGAGAATAGTCTTTACACAGATCTGTTGACGTATTCCGCAGCGTGACATCACACCACGGCTAGGCCTTCATTCGAATCGTTTTTTACTGTCCCACCTCAGCGCGTTTAGCGAGGTGGTTTCCTGGGCACGTCTTGTCAAAGCGGAGATTGTGCCCCCTTATTCCGGGATCCTCATCAATACGGGCGTGGGTAACCCAAGCGTGCCCGTTGGCACGCCCCCTCTATCGAAGGCGAGTCCCAAACGGCCACGGGGAGGGCTCTTGGTATTCAACCTCTTTATAACGAGACCAAGGCCTGCTCCTTTCTTTTAATCTCAATCGAATCCGCCCCTCGCCTTGAGTTCCAACACCCAAAGCTCCAGATTCAGGCACTTCGGACCTTCGACGATGTCCGGCTCCGACCTGCAAGGCTGGTGGATGCCTTCTTCCATCACGGAAGAAGACGTGCTAAAGCTGAGAGACGCCAGGTATCTAACCGGCGAAATTTCGCATAGGCTGCCTGCCCAAGGGCAGGTTATTCCTACTCCCGAGCCTGGTGAGGGCGTGGTGTTCGTGTCTCACTTCCTTCGGGGTTTAGGCTTCCCGACGGACCCCTTCATGAGGGGGCTCATGTTTTATTATGGGCTGGAATTCCACGACTTGGATCCGGAGTCCATCCTCCACATCTCATCGTTCATTGTCGTATGCGAAGCCTTCCTCCGCATTACCCCTCATTTCGGATTGTGGCTCAAGACCTTCAAAGTGGAGCCAAAGATGATCAAGGGGCAGCAGACAGAGTGCGGAGGGGCTGTTATAAGCAAAAATGCCGACGCTCCATGGCCCGAGGGCTCTTTTCAAGAGGTGCTCGGTTTATGGCAACAGGAGTGGTATTACATCATCGCTCCTAGGGGCACCAAGTGGGTGGCGCCACCTGCCTTCCGCCCGGGTCCTCCACAGCGGCCGACGTCATGGGTCAACAAAGGGCTTGACTGGGGGCCGTCCAAGGACGTACCTCTGTTGCAGGGCCGTATTCGAGACCTCCAAGAGAGAGAGAGAGAGAGAGATCAATCTGGTCGTAGTGGCGCAGGTCATGCTGATTCGGCGCTTCTGCCCTGCAAACGTCGCCCCCTCCGCCTGTGGGAATTTAACCCGGAGGGACCACGAGCTCTCCAACACTTCATGGGCGCGACGCCCGTGGAGATGTATAAACTGTTCTTCGGATCACAAGAGATGTGTCCGGACTTGACCGAGGACGCAAGTCTGAGCTGCAATCGCCCGGATACTCAAGTAAGTAGTCCTGTGCCCGGACACGCTATCCGTACATTTATCATAAACTTGCCCTTTAAAGAGTTGTCCCTTGAACATGAGTGGATAGCGAAAGCAAAACTAATAAGGTGTCCGACCCCCCTCCCTAAGACCACGCCGGATCCTGTGTTAACCAAGATGCTGGAGGTTGTGCCTTTGGAAGAGGGCAAAGGGGGGAACAGGGAAGCTACTGCCTTCGTGAAGGAGGCTTTCAAGAAAGGTGGGATCGAGAATCCCTCCCTCTAGGGGGAGAAGAGGACCGCTTCTGAAGATTCGGAGGCCAAGGCCTCAAAGCGGGGGAAGAAATCTTCACCAGAGGGTCCTGCGCCAGGAGAAGCCCCGGCCGCACTATTTCCCCAAGGGAATCAGCCCTCCAGCGAGCCGTAAGTAGAAAGGGGAGTTTTGTAATAAGGACATCCCTGTTTTATTTCGAAGGTAACGAAGTTTTACTCGTAGTTCGGATCTCAGCCCTTCTCGTGAGCTCATCTTGAGGATCTTCGTCCGGAGATGATGGAGAGAGAAACGCCTCCATCTGCCGCACCATCATGCGGGGCGGACGACCCTGAGGTGTCGTCGCAGAGGGTTTCCCCGAGTCCGGCGGGGCTGGGAGGTTCGGCACCAACTGGTGTACGGTCGGAGGAGCTGAAGGATCTGCTCGGGCGAGCGTCTATCTCAGAAGATCACCGTGCGTTAATGGGTACGGTGATTGAAAGGATTTCATCTGCTGAGAGCGGATTGCATGAAGCCGTCAGAAGTTTACTGACGGGGTTTGAGGTACGCGAAAATGATATACCTTCTGATAGTTTTGCATATAGAATGCGCCCTGTATAGATAGTAGCCCCTGAGACTCGATACGTTGTCAAAAGTGACAGCGCGCCGATGATCATAATCTCAGTTGTAAGATGTCGCCTGTCCTATATAGGTGGCGGAGCGTCTGGTGGCCAGCCGGACTGATCAATTTGCCGAACTGAAGCGGCAACTTGACGTGGCGGATGCGGACATCGCGCTTGTCAATAAGCGGCTTGACGAGTCGCAAGGTATGTAACTTCTCCGCGGACACCTGGTAAGGGAGCTTGACGCCCATGCCTTACAACATGTATGCTTTATGCAGATGGTGCCACTGCTATGGAGAACCTTCGGGCGGAGCTAGCCCGAGTCAAGGAGCAAGACAGAAAAAGTGATGCCGCTGCCTTGAGGACGGCCGAGGAGCTAAAAGCCGAACAGGCTGCTCACTGCCGAAGCAGGGAGGAAATGGCCGAGATGGCCGGTGTAAGTGCATCTAGTGCCCCTTAGTGATTTTGGTGCATTGAAGACTTATAGGTTAAGTAACTGATGCGTTTGTGAGTGTACACAGGTCTATAAGTCTATGAGGAGTTTGATATTTACAGAGAAAGTCGACCCCTAAAAATGAAGTTCTTGGAGTGAAGACTTTGATATTCTGAACACTTTCTGAAGACTTTGAAAGTGAAGAAATTGGTGTGACCTTGAAGACTTGATATTCATTCGAGGAATATGAAGCGTGAAGACTATTGTTTTCGTAGTTTCATTTTCTCTTTCTTGAGTCATAGGAAACACCGTACTGTTAAAGGGGGTCGAGGAAATACTAAGGAAAAAAATTTCCATGTGATGCTCAACTCAAAATCCTACACCTACCAATCCCTTCGAGTGAAGCCATTGAAATCTCATACAGATCAGTCAAGTTCTTGATGATGAGACGCAGTTCTTCCAGTCACTTGATGACCTTCTTTCGATCGAGAGTTAGGAATTCGCCTTGATCGAATTGCCTACACAATGAGGAACATGATAGCCCCGAGGAATTTGAGAGTCAAATTCGACCGTTCTTGTCTTCTTGCTGCTATTTGTCGGGGTTGGATCGCTATATATGCCAACGGGTGGCTTATCATGGTGGGGGCGAGTAGAACGTCGCCGGTGCACGAAACAGGATGAGGCGCGAGACATGCACGCCGCGAATCTTACCCAGCCGGGGCTCTCCGGGAGATAACACCTCTCTCGCTGCTCTGGGGTCTCTGCATGATCACTATGGTATGATAGTACGAGGTGCTCCTTGAGCTGTTTGGGAGGCGAGGAGGGAGCAAGGCTAGCTCTCTCCTTGTTTGTTGTGTGTCTAAAACCTATCCAGGCCCAACCCTTTGCATGGGTGCCGGGGTTTATATAGGCCTACTCTCGGGGTACAACGGCAATATCGATCGGGCGTGGCCCCAGCCGTCGATCTCTCTTGCAGCCGTCCTCCTGCCGGCCAGGGCCCGCCGATTGGCGGGCCTCATGGACCGGCAGAACATCTTGCAAGACTCGATGACGCAGGCTCGGTCATGGGGTCGTGGGAACAGTGCTGCCGTCTGTCAGGCGATCACTGTCGCCACTCCCCGTCCAATCTGGTTTATGGCTTGTGGGGCCTTGGCCGGGAGGCGGCCGACTCTGGGGAGGCCGACTCCCGCAGGGCCGTCTTCAGGCTCTCCGGCCATCTTCTTCTCTCTCACTGACGGGGGGCCCGGCGATCTCTGGGCCGTACATGCCGCCGTCGTGGGCACAGTGCCTCGTGCACTGTGGCTGAAGTCAGGGGAGGCATGGCAACAGTGCCGCGCCTCACCGGAGATCTCCTGGTGATGCGGCTCACTGTAGCCATGCCTTCCTCCCGTGGGTTTGAGGGGACGGCCACGTCGGGGCTGTACCCCGCATCGGTCTTCGTGTAAGGTCGCGGGCCGACTCTCATAGTCGGCCCCTTGAAAGGTCGCAAGCCCGGAGTCGGCTTGTTTCAGAGTCGCCGTCTAAGGACTCGGCTTCTTTGAACGTCGCCGTCTAAGGACTCGGCTTCTTCAAAGGTCACCAGTGGGGTCTCGACCTTCTTGAAGGTCGCCAGCTGGGACTCGGCTGAGGGGCGCGGCCTGCCCCGATGTCTTGAAAGATCTTGGGTCCCGGGTCAGCCTACCCGTGGCCCATTACTCCGACAGTAGTCCCCGAAGCTGGCGAAGCCCAGCGGGTGCCGCCTTGTGGGGCTTCGGCAGTTTCAATCTTCCAGCGCCGACTCGAGACTCGCCATCGTTTCTTCGGACCGCCTCGCCGAAGTCGGATCGGCTCGCGAGGAGCCGCCGTTCGCAAGTCGTGGCGGAACCGCGGCGATCGGTTACGCTTCTCGCCATTATTGAGGCGGTCCTATCGCACGGCGCCCGCGGAGGCGATAGTCTGCTCGCCATGTGACGCGACGGACGAACGTCGGTGGGGCTCGCCACTACGCGCCTCGGCCCCGAGCGGATCCGCGTGGCCGAGGGCGGTTGGCATCCACGCCGTTATGCGCTAGCAGAACTTTGTGGGGGTTGATCGTGGGCGGCGTGGGGCCGCGGGTGCAGTTAATCCCCACGTCGCCCCCTCGGCTTCTCAGCCCATTGGGCTATAAGTAGGCGGGAGGGAGCGGGCGGCAATGTACGCGCACCCTTTCCCCCGCTCCCTTGCCCTTCCTTCCTCCTTCGCCGCGAGCCGCGGCTTTCTCCCTCCGCCGCGAGCCAAAGTGCCCTTCTCACGGCGATGAGCTCTTCTTCCGCGCGCCCCACCTCAAGGCCCGGTGTGTGGGACGGTTCGGACGTGGGGCGGAGGACATCGAAGTTCTTCAGAGGACCCGCCGCCTCCCGGCGCGGACTTGGTGCAGGCCCGCCCCAGCGCCGGCGTGAGAGATCCGGCCCAGCGCGGAGGGCGAAGCGGTCATCTTCGCCGCACCTCATGCGCAGGTGGGGCTCCAACGAGCGGATTCTTCCGCTTTTCTCGAAGTTTCATAGCTTGCAGCCGCACCACCTCACCCCAACGCTGGTGCTTCTCTCCGCCTTCACCACCCTGTGCGAAGGCTACATCGGCGTTCTCCCCACCCTCGAGCTGTGGGGGGAGTTCTTCTCTTCGAAGCTCGGCACTCAGGCCGCCGGCACGCCAGCACAGTGCGGCTCCTACATCGCGGTGCGGCGCACGACGGCCGACAACCCTTTTCCGCCCATCCCGCTAGTGAAATCGATGAAGATGTGGCAGAAGACCTACTTCTATGTGAAGAACGTCTCCACCGACGGTGACTGGGTCAACTGCCGCCTTCGACCTCGAGCCACCGACCGCCGACCGTCTCGCTTGGTCCCATCGGTCGGGTCACTTCGACCGAGCCGGCCGCGCGCGTGGCGCAACTCCGAAGTCATGCTGCGATCGGAGGGGCTCGTCGCGCCCGATCTCTGGCCGCCTTCGGCGCGCGGGTTCTTCCGCTCCAGGGCCGGCCTCACCTCATCTGTCAGATGAGCGGCCGGCACGATCCAAGCCGGCTGTGCACCAAGGACATGCCGCGTGGAGAGGTGTCGAACTTGGTGAACCACATCGCCCACTGCGGGTTCACGGAGGAGTGGCAGTTCGCAAGGAGCCGATCGCGACAACCCCTCCAAAGGTAAGTTGCTTCCGTCAGATTTTGATCTTCTTCGCGTTTTACTTGAGCTCTAATCCTTGCTGGCGCCCTTCGAGAGAATCCTCACGGCACCCGCAGCAGGCGGCGCCACCAGAGAGCTTAGTACGCCCCGGATCGCGAGGCAGCGACGCTGACGACCCGGACTTGGGGGCGCGGCGCTGGAGGCCGACTCTGCCGGCGGCGGAGAGGGGGCAGACGGCGACCTCAGGCCGTCGGCAACCTTTGCCGACTGGCCCGAGGACGACGTCGCGACAGAAGTCGTCCCGCGCCGCCAGCCGAGATCCGGCCCCTCCAGCCAAGCCGGCGCGAAGAGGCGTCACGCCGGGCCGAGTGCGCCCGGCGGCAAGTCGAAGAAGTTCAAGGGAGCCGCCGCCGCGACCAAGCGGGAGGAGGCGGCCGCGAAGGCCAACCGCTTCCGGAAGGAAGTGAGAAGGCCGCCACTAGTTTCTTCGTAAGTCCCTTACTCCTTCATTTTCTTGCTGGATCTTCATCCGACTCTTATTTGATCTTTCCTCCGATCTTCTCCAGAGCCCCCCTCTCCCTTGAGAGAGCCGCCGTCCCCTCCGTCATGGGGTCGGTGGAGACGTCCGCCAACACTCGGCGGATTGATCCCGCCGCCGACCTTCGGGAGGCGACGGAACAGAACGCGCGGGAGAAGCGCGAGGAGGAGGAGGCCGACCGCCTTGAGAAAGCGGAGGCCGAGAAGGCGGTCGCCAATGCCCAGCAACGTCTGGAGGAGGCCAAGACTGCGGCTGCAGCGAAGCGGCATGCTGAGGAGGCCGTTTCGCCGCCGAAAGCGGGCGATGCTCCCCCCCTCGTTGCCGGCGCCGCTGCTCACGAAGTTTTCACGGGGCAGACCGGGGGGGTCGGCACCGCGAACCCTCTCGCGGAGGAGGGCGGCGATATCTCAGGCTCGGATACTCATGCGCGCCGCCTCGCCGCCCGCCGCTTTCGTCTTCGAGGTCGCGATGGCAACAGCCGGTGGACCCGCAGATCCTCCGATCTGGACGACGCCGAGGCGCAGCTGCTTCTCAAGTCGCCGTGCCGACGCTGCCGCCGGATTGAGAGGACGAGCTCAGCGCCCGAAGCTCGGGAGGCGGGCGCCACAATTTCGGGCGAACCGGACGCCGAGGCCTCAAAGGCTGCCGCCCACCGGCTGGCTACGAGGAGGCGGCACTGCCCATCGAACCAGCCCTCCCGACGCCCAAATAAGCCGCACGAAGAGGGCGACGCCCAACTCGCACTGAGCGATTCGCCTCGCGGACCTCCGTCCGTGTATGTTTCGTTTTTCCTTTTTGATTTTTGTCTTCTTCTGTGGGGGCGCGCTAGCGCACCCACTGGGTGTAGTCCCTGAGTTTGGGGCCGGCTGCTGAGCAGGCGGCTCAGAACTCCTTCTAGCAAGCTCCGAAGACTAACTTTTACTTTGCCGGCTTTGCAGGAATACCACAATCTCCGCGCCACAGCCTTCAACCGCAACGGTTAAGAGCTGAAGAAGCGGACCGCCGATCTGACAGAAAGCCGAGGTGAGCGAACTTTTCCTTCTTTGCGGGGGCGCGCTGGCGCACCCGCGGGCTGTAGTCCCCGAGATTCGGGCCGACTGCTGAGCAGTCGGGCCGGATCTCCCCGGCGACCTGTCTTCCTTCTTCTCCGCGGGGGCGCGCTGGCGCACCCGCGGGCTGTAGTCCCCGAGATTCGGGCCGACTGCTGAGCAGTCGGGCCGGATCTCCCCGACGACCTTCCTTACTTATGACGTTCTTGTCTTTTTACTGCGATCTTCAGGCGCCAACGCCGCCCTCCAGGAGCAGCTGGGCGAGGCCAACACCGCACGCCGCACCGAGGAGGAGGAGTGCGACAAGCTCGTCAAGAGCGCGACCCGGGCGACGCAGCTGGCCGAAAGGAAGAGCAGCTCCGAAGGCGCAGGAAGACGCCAAGTCGCGGGAGGGTGCCCTCCTAGCCGAGTTCGAGATGGAGCGGTCCGCCTGGACCGACCGGGAGGCGATGCTGACCTCCGGCTACCACGAGCTCGAGGACATCGTCGACGGTAACTCTTTGTTTCTCTTCTTTGGTCTTCCGACTCTGTGTCGGGCTGTTTTTCTGGTTTTTCTGACTGTCTTCTTTCTTGTCTTGGCAGACTTCTTTCCCGGCCACTCGCAAGCCGTCCCTCTGGCTATCGAGGCGGCTCGGGAGGAGCGGAGGGCGAAGGGCGAAGTGATTGCCGCCAACGCCCCCCGGACCATCGACGAGCAGCTTCTGAGCATCGGGGTTCGTCTTCGCCCCGCCATCGCTCGCTGCGCCGTCTTCAAGGCCGGCGCCCAAGTGGTTGCCGCCCAGGCCGAGGTGCCGACTCTGCGACCGCCACCGGACGGCCGACTGGTTGGAGGTCGCCACGGACGCTTTGAGGCTTGAGGGCTCCTCGGCTCGGGCCGAGCACGCCGAGCCTTGGAGTTAAATCAAAAGGTGGTATCCAGGCTGGATCTCGACCGTCTGGCCGCGTTCGGCCAGAGGCCCAGCCGAGCTGGAGGCCGAGAAGGTGCCTTGTCGAGGCTGGGCGGCAATCATCGAGTACATGTACACCCAGTGTCTTTGTGCCCAGCGGACCGACGGCGGCGAGGAGGTGCCGCCGAGTGGTTCGATGCACCCGAGTACGAGGAGGACTCAAGGAGGTGATCGGCCCAGCCGAGGAGGAGGACAAGTCGGAGGATCGGAAGCGAGGAGGAGGCGCCAGAGGACGAAGCAGGCGGCCAGCCTCAGCCTGATCGTGCCTCCAGCAACGAGCCTCAGAAGGACAAGGCGGCTGTCGCTGGAGGCGACCAAGCCGAGACCGCCCAGCCGACTACCCCGACGTCCGACACCGCCGCCACCTCCGGCCCTCCGGCCCCGGAGGCCGCCCCTAGAGCGCCTGGCTTTACTGCTCTTTTGTTCTTTAAAAACTTGTCGGGCTGAACAATTCCACCATGGGTGTATTCGGCCAAGGGACTTATGTAAATATTTATCCAATTTCTTCCTTTCCTTGCTTTTGTTCCTTAGACTTTTTTCCTT
The DNA here is from genome assembly GCA_021437245.1 of Aegilops speltoides. Classification (NCBI taxonomy): domain Eukaryota; kingdom Viridiplantae; phylum Streptophyta; class Magnoliopsida; order Poales; family Poaceae; genus Aegilops; species Aegilops speltoides. The sequence goes on from CM038142.1 coordinate 52,675,074, forward strand.
TGCCGCCTTCCTTTAGTCGCCGCCTTGCCAGCTGGGCGGCCGCTCTGCGGACTGCCGCCGGGTCAAGTGCGTAGCTACTTTAGGGAGGCAAGTACTTAGTCATTTAGAATATCTTAGCAAGTTGGCTAGGAACCGACAGGCCGACTATTCGAGAGTCGGCTATCTTTGATAAAAATCGAGACGGCGAGCCGACTGCTCGTGAGTCGGCTCGGCGAGGGGAGGCTGGTAGCCGGCTTGGGCTATGCGTTGCTCTTGAGTCCTTAGCCGTTTTTCATGTGTGCGCTCGTTCTTTCCTGTCCCCTGCTTACCGACGGTCGCTCTGCGAGCTGCGGCTTTCAACAGGAGACGGCTTTGAGCGCGGCACATTACTTGTCTGACTTCAGGGGGCGTTTCATAGCGCAAGACGGCGAGTCCCCGGGTCGACTAGTCGGACCGGTGCGAACGAGATGATAAAAGGGAAAAGCATATTCGGAAGCGTAATCCATATCATACAGATAATAAAAAAGGCAGTCCCCGAGCTCGTCCCGGGGGGCCTAAGGTCTTAGTACTTAATACAAAAGAGGGTAGCGGGATACATACTGCATCAACTGTAAAATCTTCGAAGAAGATTCGCGTTCCACGGGCGCTTTGTTTCTTTTGCCGAGTCGCCCCCTCTTGCGTGCTCGAGGCTTCGAAAGGCCGATCAAATAGTAGGCGACGTTCCCTAGCACCTTGCGATGATGAAGGACCTTTCCAAGGCGCCGATAACTTGTGCTGGCGGCTGTTCTCTAAATCAGTCGGAGCACAAGGTCGCCTCTTGGAATGATCTTGGCTTGACCTTGCGATTGTAGTATCGGCGCAGACTCTGCTTTGGTAGATGCCGGACCGACTAAGTGCCAACAATCGGCCCTCTTCCAACAGATCGACGCTGCCTTGGCGCGTCTTCTTTAGCTTCCTCTTCGTGTACATGGAGACTCGCGGAGAGTCGAATCAGATATCCGTCGGAATGACGGCAACCGCATCAGAGACGAGGAAGAAAGGCATGAAGCCGTTGACTTGTTTGGGGTCGTGGCGCAGACTCCAGAGGACGGCAGCAGCTCTTCGACCCAAGCAGCCGCCGAAGGCCGAGTGGTTCGACCAATCGAGGCTTGATGTCGGTCAGATGAGGCCGTTGGCTCGTTCCACCTGGCCGTTTGACTGCGGATGGGCAATGGACGCTAAGTCCAGTCGGATGCCCTGCGTCGCGCAGAAACGGGCCAGGGCGCCTTTGGTGAAGTTGGTGCCATTGTCTATGATAATGTTGTGCGGTATGCCATACCGCACTGTGATGTCGGCAATGAAGGTCACTGCTGTGGGCCCGTTGAATTTCTTGATGGGCTTTGCTTCCACCCACTTGGTGAACTTGTCCACTGCGACAAGCAAATGAGTTAGGCCGCCTCGGGCCGTCTTGAATGGTCCCACCATGTCCAGGCCCCAAACTGTGAAAGGCCAAGCAATGGGGATTGTCTTCAGCGCAGAAGCCGGCTGAAGGGGCTTGGAGCAGAACATCTGGCACCCCTTGCATTTCTTGACTAGTTCTTTAGCTTCTTCCAGGGCAGTCGGCCAGAAGAAACCGTGCCGAAAGGCTTTGGCCACGAGCGCCCTCGAAGCCGCATGGTGGCCACACTCGCCCTGATGGATGTCTCTGAGGATTGCTTGGCCTTGCTCTGACTCTAGGCAGCGCTGGTGGACACCAGTGACACTGCGCCTGACTAGCTCTCTGTTGACTATGGTGTAGGCTGCTGCTCGGCGTTGTACTTGCCGAGCCAGGGTCTCGTCTGCTGGTAACTCCTTGTTTACTAGAAACTTGAGGATGGGCTGCGCCCATGAAGGTGCTGCTATCTCTTCAACTGCTACCACAGTGACTTGGACAAGGGTGGCTGGGCTGGGAGGCGGCGGTTGGACTCGCCGCCGCTTCTTGGATCGAGGGAATCTCTGGGCCGACTGGGCAGCTCCTCGGCCGACCGGGCGCTGCCCCGGCCGGGCTTGAAGTCCCGGCCGAGTGGCGCAGCCCCGGCTGAGCTCAAGTCCCGGCCGACCGGGCGCAGCCCTGGCCGACGGGCGCAGCCCCCGGCCGTCGGGCGCAGTCCCGGCCGACCGTGGCTTTCTCGAGGTCGCTTGCTGGGGCCTTGGAGTCGGATCCGACTATCTCTAGCGGAGCCGGCACGAAGATGGAGTCGGATTCTGGTGACGGCTTGATAGACGGCTTGAGGAGGCGCTGCAGGGCGACGCCGGAAGGTATTGCCTGGCGAGTGGAACCGACTCGTGCCAAGGCGTCTGCTTGATCGTTGTCGTTTCTCGGTACGTGAAGGAATTCGCACCCCTCAAAATATCCGCTGAGTTATTGCACCAGGAAGCGGCAGCTTGCCATGTTTGTGTCCTTGGCATCCCAGTCGCCAGATGATTGCTGAACCACCAAGTCGGAGTCGCCATAGCACAGGATCCGGCGAATGCCAAGTTCTTTGGCAAGCCGGAGCCCGTGGATGAGCGCTTCATATTCGGCGACGTTGTTGGAGGCGGCGAAGTGGATTTGCAACACGTACTTGAGCTTGTCGCCTTGGGGAGGTGAGGGACGACGCCGGCTCCAAGGCGGTGTGCATCTTGGAGCCATCGGGCGTCGCCAATGAGTAGAGTCGGTATTTGGCGGCAGACATCTGGTCTCGGCCAATCGACGAGGAAGTCGCCAACGCTATGCGACTTGATGGCGGTGCGAGGCTGGTAGTAGATGGTGTAAGGGGCTAGATCGATAGCCCACTTGGCCACTCCGCCGAGGCGCCTCGACTCGATGATCTCGGCGAGTGAGCGGTGCACTACGTGATTGGATGCTCTTGAAAGTAGGGCTTCACTTCTTGGCGGCAAATGCACGCCAGAGCACATCTTTCGATAGTGAGGGTAGTTCGCTTGGAGGTCCATAGACTCGCCAGTAATACTCGTCTCTCGGACCGGAGCGCCTTGCCTTCCTCCTTGCGTTCGACTACAATGACAGTACTGACTACCCGACTGGTGGCGGCGATGTACAAGAGCATGGGCTCTTTGGGAGTCGGAGCCGCCAACACAGGGGGAGTCGCCAACATCTTCTTCAGTTGGAGAAATGCCTCATCTGCCTTGTGGTTCCACTCAAAAAAGGTGGTCTTCTTCATCAGTTGGTACAAAGGCAGAGCTTTCTCGCCCAGCCGACTAATGAATCGGCTGATGGATGCCAGGTAGCCGGTGAACTTCTGCACATCCAACAGTCGGCTGGGCACCTCCATTCTCTCGATGGCCTTGATCTTCATAGGGTTGCACTCTATGCCGTGTTCGGAGACCAAAAAACCGAGGAGCTGGCCGGCTGGGACTCCGAACACGCACTTCTCAGGATTGAGCTTGATCTGGAATCGGCGCAGATTTTCGAAGGTCTCTTTGAGGTCTTCCAAGAGCGCCCCACGCTTCCGTCTTCACCACCACATCGCCCACATAGACGCATGTTTCGCCGAAGTTGCTTGAGGAGGCACTTCTGCATGCAACGCTGAAAGGTGGCGCCGACATTTCTCAAGCCGAACGTCATTGTCAGGTAGCAGAAGGCTCCAAATGGCGTGATGAATGCGGTCTTCAGTCTGTCCGCTGGATTCAGCTTGATCTGGTGATATCCCGAGTAGGCGTCTAGGAAACTCAACAGCTCGCATCCGGCTGTGGAGTCTATCACCTGATCGATCCTTGGCAGAGCAAACGGGTCCTTCGGGCAGGTTTGTTGAGGCTGGTGTAGTCTATGCACATTCGCCATTGCTTATTCTTCTTCAGTACCAGTACTGGGTTTGCTAACCACTCCGGAAAAAACACTTCCATGATGAATCCGGCTGCCAGGAGCCGGGCTATCACTTTTCCAACGACTCTTCTCTTCTCTTCTGACAGGCGGCGCAAGGGCTGCCTGACGGGCTTCACATCCGACCTGACGTGTAGCTTGTGCTCGGCGAATTCCGTCGGTACACCTGGCATGTCCTTGGGGGACCACGCGAAGATGTCCCGATTCTCACGGAGGAAATCGACAAGCTCGCTTTTCCTATTCTTTGTCAAGGCCGGTGCCTATGACAGCGACTTCTCGGGTGCTCCGGTCCAAGGGCATCTTCTTGGTTTCTTTAGCCGCTTGAATGATCCTTCCGCTCCGACTCCTTGGGGTCGGGTGATATCTCCGGCTGTTTTCCGCCATCGCCACGACTCGGTCAAGGAGCCGCTTCGCCACGATCACCAAAGACTCGCCAGCCGATCGCTCTCGCCGACAAGCGGGCGACTTCCGTAGTCGCCGCAACAATGTAATCCCTTGAACTCGCATCTTTATCTTGAGGTAGGCGTAGTGGGGAACCGCCATGAACTTGGCCAAGGCTGGCCGGCCAAGCAGTGCGTGGTATGGGCTCTCCAAGTCCACCACCTCGAACCAGACTGGCTCTCGGCAGAAGTGATCTTTGTCTCTTAAGAGGACGTCTATCAGAATCTTGCCAATTGGTGAACAGGAGAGACCGGGTACGATTCCATGGAACACGGTGCGGCTGCTCTGCAGCTGCCTCTGCCTGATTCCGAGCTTCTCATGGTGTCCTTGTACAGGATGTTTATGCTGCTGCCTCCGTCTATCAGGACCCGCGAAAAACGGGCGGCCCGCCTATCAGTGGCCAAGGTCGCGCCTAGAACCAAGGCGTAGGAGCCTGGACTCGGCATCACCTCTGGGTGATCAGCCCGACACCAGCTGATAGGCCTCTCGGACCAATGCATGAACTCAGGGGCCTCTGTTGCCACTGCGTTTACTTCTTGCTGTTGTTGGCGCCTGCTGCGCTGATCATCTGCCAGACTGGTGAACACTATGTATGCTCCATGCTCTTCTGGAAACTCGTCTTGAACCGCGCCGACTGGCCGAGCCGCCGGCTGCTAGGGCAGCGGCGGAGGCGGCGTTTCACAGCGGCGGAGGGGAGGCCGCCTCCTTGGCGATCTGGCGAGCAGCTGGCACTTTCTGGTGGTGTGGTTTGACGGCTTTGCGCCGCTGTGGAACTTGCAAGGACCATCCAGAGTCTGCTCATAGGAGAAAGCCGACAACCAGTTGGACTTGCCGCCTTTCTGCCGCTTGGCCGGAGGCTGCCTCTCCGGTTGCTGATCTTCTACTGCCGCGACCTGCCGACTGTTGGAAGTTGGCTGGGAGGCCTTGTGCTTTTTGTCGTTCTGCTGCTGTCGCCGGCTGGCGTCTCCAGCCGGGGTTCTGGGAGCCTGGGGAGTCACTTTGCCAGCTGCGTTGACCTGGATCTCTGTCTTCATAGAAGAGTCGGCCGTGGCGTACTTGTCTGCTATGACTAGCAGTTCGTCGAGGGTTTCGGGCTCGTCGCAGAGGAGCTTGTGCTTGAGGAGGGTGCCCTCTCGGCACCCGGCCGTGAAGTACTCGATGGCCTGCACCTCGTGCACTCCCTCGCAGGAGTTTCGAAGTTCGCCCCATCGCGTGAGGTAGTCGCGTGTTGATTCTTCAGGGCCTTGCACGCACAAGGAGAGCTGGCGCGGCTTGGGAGGTCGCTTGTACGTGCTGGTGAAGTTGCGAATGAAGGCTTCGGTGACGTCGACCCAGCTATTGATGCTGCGGGCTTCAGTTGTTCAGCCATGTCCGGCCGTGCCTCGGAGCATGAGAGGAACATACTTTACGGCGACTTCGCTTGTTGCCGTTAGCTATGCCGACGGGCGTGGAGTAGTTCATCGGCCAGCCCTCCGGCTTCACGGAGCCGGTGTACTTGGGCGTATCTCGAGGGAGCGTGAACCCTTTGGGGAAGGGCTCGTCTCTGATGCGGGGCCCGAAGCAAGGCGGACCCAACTCATCTTCTTCTTCCAGCGCCAGGGACCTGTGGAGTCGGTCGATCCGGTGGCGGGCGTCGTTCTCTCTGACTCCCTCTCGGCGGCCAAGGCGACCTCTGAGAGTCGGATGTTCAATAGGCAGCGGAGAAACTCGCCGCTCCCTTTGGGGCGGGGGGGGGCAGATAATCATCTCACCGCTCCACAGCTCTGGGGCGGCCGTCTTGGTCGCGCTCGATGGTGATGCGCATCCGGCTGTGATCGAAGCCGGCCTTCTCTTCTTCTTCGCGGACCCCGCCACCGGCGTCTGGAGAGGTCGCGCCTTGATCTCGGCGAGGGGGTAGGTCGTCGTTCGGATGCTGCAGCGCGTCTGCGCAGCCGCCTGCCGCGTTCTACGCTGCAACCGCATCGAGGAGCTGCTGGACTCGCTCCGTCATTACACGGCGCTCTTCGCCTTCGAAGTTCTTCAGCTCTTCGGTCGCCGCTTGGGCGGCACGGATGTTCTCCGCAGGGGTGGCGTACACGGGGCATTTTGCCCCGAACAAGTCGGCAATGGCCGCGCCGCGCTCTCGGACCGCACCTAGACGGCTCGGCCCAGTCGGAGCCGGCGAGCCGCCTACGGCACGATCCATCTCGCGCTGGTATGCCTCTGACAAGCGCCTCATGCTTGCCAACTTCTTGGCGCCTTCGATGATCTGAAGGCGGCGTTCTTCCAACATCTCCGCATCCGCGTCCTCTGGGATGGGCGCGGACAGGTCTTGCAGGGCCACAGGCAGCGGGTCCTGGGCGTTTTCTCCGGAGTGCTCGCCGTGACCGATGACGAGCACCTCCGTGACGGCGCTTCCGCCGCTCTCCTCTTACGGAAGCGGCTCGTCGTAGACCACCACGTTGGTGGGGAAGATATCAAGCGATACGGCGTCGGAGTCGACCAGCATCGGGTCGGAGGAGTTTACGGACTCAAGTCTGCCAGCGGGCTCGCGGTGACTTGAGTTGGTCGAGGAGGCCCGCGAGAAGGTTCTCGGGGCCACCCGCTGCGCCGGCGCAGCTCGCTCGGAGAGGCGACTCACCGATGAGTTCGGCGAGACATGCCGGGCGCAGCGGCGGCGCCAGACAGCCGGTCGATGCAGACTCCATCCGCGAAGCTGGCTGGCTGCGCCGCCAGGAGGAAAAGGGTTCCGTCGCCCGCAGATCTCCGGACGACGGTGCACCTCGCCCACGGTGGGCGCCAAATGTCGGGGTTGATGCGACATATGCCAAAGGGTGGCTTATCATGGTGGGGCGAGTAGAACGTCAGCGGTGCTCGAAACAGGATGAGGCGCAGACATGCACGCCGCGAATCTTACCCACGGGGCTCTCCGGGAGATAACACCCTACCGCTGCTCAGGGGTCTCCACATGATCACTATGGTATGATAGTATAGAGGTGCTCCTTGAGCTGTTTTGGGAGGCGAGGAGGGAGCAAGGCTAGCTCTCTCCTTGTTTGTTGTGTGTCTAAAACCTATCCAGGCCCAACCCTTTGCATGGGTGCCCGGGGGTTTATAGGCCTACCCGGGGGTAACGGTAATCTGATCGGGCGTGGCCCCCAGCCGCTGGCTTCTCTGTAGCCGCCCTCCTCCCAAGCCAGGGGCCGCCGATTGGCGGGCCCCACGGACAGCGTAACACATCGTAGCACTCGATGATGCGAGCTCGGTCATGGGGTCGTGGGAACAGTGCCGCCATCTGTCAGGCGATCACTGTCGCCACTCCCCGTCCAATCTGGTTTATGGCTTGTGGGGCCTCGCCGGAGGCGGCCGACTGGGAGGCCGACTCCAGGGCTGCCTTCGGCTCTCCGCCATCTTCTTTCTCTCAGCGACGGGGCCCGCGGTCTGGGGCGTACATGCCATTGTCAGGCACACGAAGGCTCGTGCACTATGGTTGAAGTCGGGGAGGCATGGCAATAGTGCCGCTACCACCGGAGATCTCCTGGTGATGCGGCTCATCAGTAGCCATGCCTTCCTCCCGTGGGTTTGAGGGGACGCCACGTCGGGGCTGTACCTCGATCGGTTCGTAAGGTCGCTGGCTGACTCTCATAGTCGGCCCTTGAAAGGTCGCAAGCGAGTCGGCTTGTTTCAGAGTCGCCGCCTAAGGACTCGGCTTTTTCAAGGTCGCCGCCTAAGGACTCGCTTCTTCAAAGTTTGCTGGGGTCTCGCCTTCTCGAAGGTTGCCACCGACTCGGGCCGAGGGCGGCCTGCCCGATGTCTTGAAAGATCTTGGGTCCCGGTCAGCCTACCGTGGCCCATTACTCCGGCTACACCGCTGTCCCAAAATATCTTATCCACCTAACGGTCATATCATTGAAGGGCATTTAAGTCTTATCATGTCGGGCTGCTCCCTAGGCTATAAATAGCCGCCCCCTACAACCACTAGTTGGCTGGCTGCTCCGAGAGAACTTGACACTTGTCATTTGAGAGCAACCCATCCTCCGAGGACTTTGAGCGAAAATCATCAAGTGAGGAAAATCCCAAAACCAAACCCCACAAACCCAAAGTGATTGAGCATCATCAAGAAATTGATCTGCGTGGATCCGACGCTTGTTACCTTTGAAGATCTGTGGCTTCTTCCAGACGGTTAGGCGCCAACGTCTAGAGCATCCAAGAGGAATTGTGGATCGCCGAGTGACCAAGTCTGTGAAGGTTTGAAGTCACCAAGACTTACCATGAGTGATTGGACGAGGCCTCCGTGGTCTTAGTTCAAGGAGAATACTGATGAGGATCGGGTGTCCTGAGTTGCGGCTCGAGATCGGGTGTCCGGACTGTGTGTCCTCGAGTTTAAATACTCACCGCCCAACCGGACGCATAACCGAGACAAAGCAGCTTGAACTGGTTTACCAAATCATTGTCTTCACCAACCGACCGGGTTCTATTTCCTCAACTCTTTCATTTCCTCATTATCGTGTTGAATGTTGTTCATATCTGTGCTTGAAGACTTTGATCAAGACTTTCACAAATTCCTCGTTCAATTTCTTCACCTGTTTGTCTTCATCTTGTTATCCTGTGTTTACGCTTTACTCAGATTGCTTTTAGTCTTCACTTCATCATGCCGACTATGTGTGTATCCTGTTATGTTTACTTCGAGTACATATTCTCGCCGCAAGTAGTTCTTTGCTAAGGAATTTGCTCACCAGAAATTCCTCGATGAAGAATTCATAAAATCGCCTATTCACCCCCTCTAGTCGATATAACGACTTTCAATTGGTATCGAGCGAGGTACTCCTTGTTCGTGTGATTTTGGTTTAACCACTGGAGTTTTAGTTATGTCGACCGCAGTATGATCAAGATCTCGGCTGGGTGTCCTACCTTTGATGGAACGGACTACCCCTATCGGAAGAACAAGATGCTAATGCATCTTGAGGCAATTGACAATGATCTCGGTATGTTGTGGAAAATGGTGTCCCTCTCACATCAAACACCGACCGCCATGATGTGAAGGATTCAAACAACTCGATTCTCAAGCGAAGAATATCATATGTGGTCATCTCGAGCAAAGGACAAGATGGAATTGTGAGTGCTTTGGAAACCGCTGTTTATCCGGGATAGGCTGTCCAAAGTAAATGAAGGAGTTTCAACTCAGCGTGACTCTCGAGTCGATGTTCTTCGAATCTCTTCAACCGCTTCAAAAGACTCGACAATGAGAATGTCCAACAAACCTTTGATCGCCTCATCGACATCTCAAATGAGCTTCAAGCCCTCGGTGCCACCGACATCACCGATCATGAAGTTGTGAAGAAACCGCCGAGATCGCTTGATTCCTCATTTGATACTGGGACCGATGATACAAGAACGTCTCGACTAACGGTCGCTGATCCCGCCGATATCCTCGAAAGGCTAAACACTCACGAAGTTCCAAATTGTGAAAAGAGAGATCTCTATGGCTCAAACTATGGCAAACCACGTGCCTCAAGGCTAAGGTTGTGTCCGACTCAATGTGAGGATTCTCGTAGTAGCCTTGGTGATCTCAAGAACTCGAGCCAGATCTAGCTCTACTTGTGAAGAAATTCCAAAAGTTCATAAGACGTGGTCGCTTTGGAAAATCCTCAAGAGGAAATGATTCCTCATCCAGTGACTACAAGAGAAGACTTTGCCACAAATGCAAGAAGCCTGGTCACTATATTCAAGATTGTCCTCAGTGGGAAAAGGAAATGAAGAAGAAGAAATACAAGGACTACAGTTCTGATGATATGAAGAAGAAGAAGAAATCATCAAAATCTTCGTCATCAAAACCCTCAAAGTCTTCATCTCACAAGAAGGGCAGCTCCAAGAAAGCTCGGGCCTTCATTGGCAAGGAAATGGACTCTGAAGCTGAATCTGAGGAAAATGATGAAGAAGAGGAATCAAGAATCTGAGTCCGTGTGGCGAGTCCGTCGTTGTTATCGCTTTCAATGCAAGTCCATCTTCAACATCAAGAAACCGACCACCGACAAGCTTGATGAAGATAATGATGACTACGCCCCACCTATTGCTTCATGGCAAAAGGAGCTAAGGTACTCAAATACAACTCCTCGATTCTAGTGAAATGAATCGATGAGGATCTTAAGCCTAGCTACTCTAAACTTGCTAAAATTGCTGTGAAACAACAACGAGCTCTTGAAAAGGTTCAAAACATGCTAGATAAAAGTGATGATATGTTGGGTGAAGAAATGGATCGTGACTAAAGCCTTGACTGAAAATCTTCAGAGACTTCAGTCTAGGTATGATAATCTTCAAGGTCATCATAACTCTCTCTTGTCTGATCATGAGAAACTTTCATATGAATTTCTTCAAGAAAAGCAAGATCATGAGAAGCTTTCTCTTGAAGCTCTTCAAAGAAAGGAAGATCTTGAAAAGCTAAGAGTGTGTTATGAAGATCTTCAGAAGGAGCGCGATTCATTACTAGCTCAACAAATCGCTTCTCGTGAAGAATTTGTTCCTCCATGCTTAAAGTGCATTGAACGTGAATCGCTAATTCTTCACCAATGTTCAAATGCTTCAAATATTACAAATTCTTCATCTGCCTCTGCTATCACTAATTCCTCATCCGAGGACATTGCTAGTATCACCGACAATGCAGGTTGAAGGAATTGTACATCATGTGCATGTACAAAAGCCTCAAAGGGCATCGACACTTTGTGATGTGCTCAAAAGCATATCCTCACAGAAACCCTAGGAAAGAGGGTATTGCCTTTGAGAGGAAACTCAATGCCGATGGAACATATTGAAGCCCGAAAAGATCCCAAAACCTCATGGGTTGTGCAAAGGGACCTCCAATGATCCATCTAACTTATCCGCTTTACATGTGAATCTCCTCATTCTTCTCGATGAGTCATTTGACTCAACTATAAACTGTTCAAAAATCGAATGGTGAAGTATTTGCTAGATATGTTGGCACTAATCGCAGAACGGTTCCCCTATGAAGAAAATCTGGGTTCCCAAAAGCTGTGTTGAAAGTCTTCAGGTGAATGTCCTCATGACACCACTTGTGAAGAACAGGAACCCCAGATCAAATTCTTCATATGGACCAAACTCTTCATATGGATCCAAGTCCTCATATGGACCAAATTCCTCACGAGGATCAAATTCCTCAACTGGATCAAAGTCCTCATATGATTATCATCGTGCTAACAAATCTTTCTCGCAGGGTAGAGCTAAGGGCTATGAATATGTGCATTATTCTTCAAACCATTATGTTCATAAGTCCTCGAAGAATTACTCTGCTTATTCATATGCATACCCTAACCCCTCTTATGCTAAGCAAAATGGTTTGGCATCTTTGCCACCTTTCTCACATGGTGCTCGCAGGATGATGAACTCTTTGCCACCCCTCTAGATGTGGGTGGTGAAGAAAAAGAACTAATCTCTTCTGCAGGGTGAGGTCTCCTGCACGCTCTAACGCCTCAAGAATTTGTCGGGACCCGACAAAATGCTCGAAAGGACGCAGCGAATCATGATGAAATGAACTTTCATTTCACACGCCCTCATACTACTATAATCGACATCGCTGATGAAATTCATCTCGATGAACTTGATATCATATTCTTCACCGATGAAGCATATGAGATTGTAAGCTACACTAATTCATCTGCAGGATGATCAACCCAAAACCAACCGAATGGGTCCTCGATAGTGGATGTACAAATCACATGACCGGTGACAAGAATCTATTGATGGATGCTCCTTATCACCTTCACCTCTGAAGCATATCATCTTTTTCGACAAAGGCAAAAGTCGTATTGGGTCTTGGTAAGGTTGCTATCTCTAAGGATAAGCACATGGACAAAGTCATGCTTGTTGAGTCCTTAGGATACAATCTCATGTCGGCCTCAATGCTTTGTGATCTTGATATGGTTGTTGTCTTTGGCAAATATCGCTGTGTTGTGATTATGGAAGTCGACAATTCCAAAGTCTTCAAGGCTTTAGGAGAGGAGATCTCAGATATTGTTGATTTCTACAGACCACAACCAGCCGTGTGTCTACTTGCAAAAGCTTCGTAAGGCTGGCTATGGCATCGACGACTTGGTCATGCAGCATGAGGAATTTGAACACGCTATGGAAGAAGAAGCATGTCATTGGCATTGAGAATGTCAAATTCCTCAAGGATCACTTATGCGGAGCATGTGAAGCCGAAAATGACCAAGGCCAAGCATCCAAATAAGACTATCATGACCACTACCCGTCCATTCAATTGCTTCACATGGACCTCTTCGACCTAATCATTATTCAGCAATACTAATGATGCATCTCTATATGGTTTTGTCATTGTTGATGATTATTCTCGATATACATGGGTACACATTGTTACTTACAAACATGAAGTGCGTGAAGTCTTCAAACGATTTTCCTCGAGGGCTTCAACCAACTTTGGTGTGAAGATCAAGCATATCGAAGTGACAATGGAACTAAGTTCAAGAATTCTGGTCTTGATGCCTATCTTGATGAACTTGGTATTACTCATGAATTATCTGCGCCCTATACTCCTCAAAGCAGAATGGCGTCGTGGAGCGCAAGAACGTAACTCTTGTTGAGATGGCTTGCACTATGCTTGATGAATACAAAACGCCTCGCTGCTTTTGGATTGATGCAATTGATACGCGCCGCCACATCATCAACAGAGTATATCTTCACAAATTCTTCAAGAAGACTACCTATGAACTCCTCACCGACAAGAAACCCAATGTGAGTTATTTCAAAGTCTTCGTGCTAAATGTTGGATTAAGATCCTCACCACAACTCTAAATTTGCACCAAAGCACATGAAGGTTTTATGCTTGGTTACGGAAGGACTCAGACACCTACAGAGTCTTCAACATTGTTCTTCACAAGATTGTTGACATCAGAGATGTGCGGTTCGATGAAACTAATGGCTCGCAAAGAGAGCACCTACCTTCGTGTGTTAGATGAACCAGCACCGAGGATGCTATCAAGCTCAAGGCAACCGAGGATGTCATTCCCATCAAGAATCATCAAGAATTCATTCCTGCTCATGAAGAACGCCGAGCTGATGCACCAAGAACATGATGAGGAAAATGGTGTCAAGAAAATGCTGATCAAAATCCTCAACGACAACCAACTCATCCACGCTGCAAAAAGAAGTGCAAGTGGAGAAGATCATCGATGACATTAGCGCACCAGTCCTCTCACGCTCAAAAGCCTCACACTTATCTAACTTTTGTGGGCACTATGCTTTTGTCTCTATCTCAGAGCCCACTAAGGTAGATGAAGCATTTTGGAGCCGAGTGGATTCAGGCTATGCAAGAAGAATTACATCGATTCGAAATGAACAATGTCAGGAATTGGTCAATCGCCTAGATCCTCGCAAGCATAATATCATTGGCACAAAGTGGATCTACCGCAACAAACAAGATAAAATGGCCTTGTGGTGAGGAATAAGGCACGACTAGTAGCTCAAGGCTACACACAGTTCAAGGAATTGATTTCGATGAAACTTTTGCACCTGTTGCTAGACTTGAGGCTATTCGATTTTACTTGCCTATGCTAACCATCATGATATCATCTTATATCAAATGGATGTGAAAAGTGCATTCCTCAATGGTAAGCTTGAGGAAGAAGTATATGTTGCTCAACCCCTGTGTTTTGAAGATCCCAAGAATCTCGACAAAGTCTTCAGACTCAATAAGGCCCTCTATGGCCTCAAGCAAGCCCCGGGCGTGGTATGACACATTGAAGGAATTCTTCGTGAAGAATGGCTTCACACCCGTTCACTTGACCCTACTCTCTTTACTAAATCATATGATGGTGAACTGTTTGTGTGCCAAATATATGTTGATGATATTATCTTTGGCTGTACTAACCAACGATATAGTGATGAATTTGCCTATATGATGAGTGAAGAATATCAAATGTCTATGATGGGAGAATTGAAATTCTTCTTAGGTCTTCAAATTCACAAGAAAGACAATGGCATATTCATATCTAAGGAGAAATACCTCAAAGATGTATCGAGGAAATTCGCATGCAAGATTGCAAAGGCTAAAATTCCTATGCCCACAAATGGCCATCTATGCAATCGATGAAAATGGTATTGACTTCGATCACAAGGTATACCGCCCATGATTGGTTCTTTATTGTACTTATGTGCATCTAGGCCGATATAATGCTTAGTGTTTGCATGTGTGCCCGATTTCAAGCTGCACCGAAGGAATCACACCATAAGGCTGTGAAGCATATTCTTCGATATCTAGCTCACACACCAACACTAGGATTATGGTACCCCAAGGGCTCTGCTTTTGATCTCATTGATATTCGACTCGACTATGCTGGTGATCGTGGACCGCAAGTCAACATCCGCACTTGTCATTTCTGACGATCTTTGGTCCGTTGGTCCTCAAGAAACAGTAACTGTATCACCGCTCATCGCTGAAGTCTGAATACATTGCTGCTGGCTCATGTTGTGCTCAAGCGCTTTGGATGAAGCAAACCTCAAGGACTATGGCATCAACGTGAAGAATGTGCCTCTCCTCTGCGACAATGAGAGTGCCATCAAGATTGCTCACAACCCGCTTCAGCACTCAAGACTAAGCACATCCAGATTCGTCATCATTTTCTTCGTGATCATGTGTTGAAGGGCGATATCTCCATCGAGCATGTGAAGACTGAAGAACAGCTAGCTGATATCTTCACTAAGCCCTTGGATGAGAAGAGATTTAGCAAGTTGCGGTGTGAGCTAAATATCTTAGAATCTTCGAATGTTCTTTGAAAAGGACACACATCCTAACCCTTATGCAGAATTGATGACTTAGATGTGCAACACATGAAGAAACGTTTTTCCTCAATCAATGAAGAATAACATTCTAAGTGTGAAGAAATTAATGAAGAATTTGATTCTCAGAACCCTACGACAATTGTACGCGGTGTCTGAAATCATCATTCTTATAATGTGGGTTACGCCACCACAAAAGTTGAAAATCTTCAATTTGAGTTTTTCCTCAATTTTGAAATTCCTCGCTTTTCAAATTCTTCAACTTTGCAAAATCTTCACTATTTCCGTCGATTTCTTCATTGGCTATATATATATAGATGAGTTTATGTCCTCTACATCATTCACTTATTGCTAATTCTTCAAGTTGCTATTTCGCTAAGTGAATGTGATCGGACCCTTCCCTCTATGCTATACTCAATCCAATCTATTCACAAATTCTTCATGTGCTCGATTGAAACTGCTCAAAGTCTTCACTGTGTCCTTGACAGCTGAAGAAATTGCGAACGAAATTTTTAAACAAATCTTATCCAGATTTTCGGTTTTACCGCTCAAATCGTTCCGCATCCCACGATACATTAGTTTAATCACCCACGATCTTACACGATCTCATCTTCACAGTACGTGGGTGACACATGTCGCGTGAAGAAGAAAGGGCAGGGCATGTTCGTCCCAAAATCTTGGGCGAACAGTTTTTACAAATGGCTATAAATACCCTCTCCTTCCTTACTTCATTTACTCTGCTCGGTCGTCGTCTCTCGCTCGAGCTCTCCTCAAACCCTAGCGCCGCCGCTACTCCATCGCCGTCGGTGAGGAAGAGCTTCACTACCTCGAACTCGTCGCCATCAGATTTCACGCCGCCGGAATTCTTCACTCCGCCACAGTAGCTGTCTCCCTTGCCAAGTTAGGGCGTGGAGATCTAACGTGATTTAACTTCACTACTGTTCATTCCTGTTCGTCGTGTTCTTCAGTTCGGGTAATTAAAAGTCACTTTTATTACTCGCGTTGATTCTCAAATCTTTCTGAAAATCTTCAAAGGTGTTTTTGCTCTTCAAATCTTCACATATGAACACCTCACACACCGTATGCTCTTGATTTATCTCTAAGCATTCATTTCTTCAAGATTCCTCAATTCAGCGGATTTTCAATCAGTACAACTCGAACCTAAGACAAAACGCTTAGTGAAATTCCTCAAGGCTCAACCGTCAAATTCTCAAAACTTGTTCCTTTTAAAAATCTTCGAGAACGATATGACCTCTCCAAATTCCTCGCACCTACACTCTGCTCACAGGTACTCATGTCCGCCGCTGAATCACTAGGTTCTCATCAACTTAACTCATTTGCAGCGTTCCTCAAGAAAAACTGCATACTTCTTCGAGAGTGCTCTATTGTTCAAATTCTCATCCAAGAAAATGGCGTAAGGCAAGAGACCCCGTAAGGGAGGAAAGAAACCGGAGGTCATGACTCGCCTTTGAGATCCTCGATGAAATATACAAAGATTATCTGACACCTGATGAAGCCAAGTTTGGCAAGGAGACTAAAAATCAGCGCAAAGTGCGATTCAGAGGATAGAACGAAGATGGGCACGAGAATGGAGGAATATCGCTATGTTACTCCCAAGTACATGAGGAAATTCGCCTTAAACCCTCCATGCCCAAGAGCTCCATTGGCACCGCCAAGTCACGATCCCACCAGCATCAAGCGTGGTGAAGACTTTCCAAGAATGGTCCAGCGCCAAGCCAAATTGGCAAGACAGCCAAGGAGGCAAGTGAGGAAATTCAATGAGGATTCTGCTGCTCATTGCTGCTCATTGCCGAGCCCTCGGTCAAGCCGAGGAAATCAATGTCAAGAAGCCTGCTCGCAAGCCAAGTGCTTCACCATCAGCGCCCTCACGGCCCAGCTTCCTCGGCCACCGCCTCACGGCAAATTCCTCGATCACGCTGCTCACTCCAAATCCTCAAGCAGCTCCCTCAAAGTCCTCAACCTGTGCATCCGCTACATGTCAAAGGACTCGTGGTTTTCAATTGCTTCGTGTCTCAAGAAGTTCCTCACCGCACCAATGTCCTCATCAGCCCCACTCTGCTGAAGACAAAGCAACAATTGGACGCGGTCCTCGCCAAGTCCAAAGAAGAAACAGGTTGCATTCAACGTGCATCTCGATGATGAAGCTTCGATGAAGAACTTGCGTAAATCATCGAGACAGATCGACCAAGGCCGCTAGAGCCAAAAGAACAAATGTGCCTCGCTTTTGGATCCAAGAAGATCCTTGACTTCATCGACCTATGGCATCGTGGATCCAAACACTCCCATACCGATCTGCCATCGACTCTGGTCAAAGTCATATGTCAACCATTTCATCAAGAGAAATGGAAATTTGAAAAGGCTCGTGAATTAAAGAGAACACAAGCCGTAAAGGAGAAGCTTCGAGGAAGAACATTGTCAACTTGACTCTCAAGAACTTCTCAAAGCTCAATCTGAAATCCAAGCCCTCAAAGAAGGATTTCGATGCTTACAATGCTGATTGGCAAGGAGCCAAGGTGAGATTCACAATTTGACAAAGAAAATGACAACTATTGCAGCCCCATCGCAACAAGAAAATCCTCAGTCAAGACTCGCCAGCCTCGCTGAAGAACATGCCAAGATCGCTGATGACTTTCAAAGATGCCGATGAAAATACAAGTTCCGTGGCTGATGACTCCATTCCACCAATGAAGAAATTCCTGTGGCATCCACTAGTGGTGCGCTCAAGAAATCAAGAGATCAGTGGCAATCGCACTCAGCCATGCCTTAAAGAAACCGCACTACAGCCCTCAGCTCCTCCCGCGCCAACACCAACTCCAATTCTTCCTTCGCTATGAAGTAAAGAAGACAAAGGCTGCGAACGAGCTGCAGTGAAGAAGAGGAAGGCATCAGCTGTGTCACATTCTTCGGCTGCAAAGAAAATGAAGCCAATGACGAGCTTGCTTGAAAATCCTATTGATGCCATTCCCATTTCCTCCATGTCGTCTAAGGAAATTGTTCCTTATGGAGAAGATTACACGATCCCAAGCGGATCTGATGAAGAAAATCAATCTGTTGCTACCTCAGAACAGTTTGATGAAGAAATTGAAGTGGAAACATTCCCTTCAACGCCAGTTGTTTCCTCACCCATGCCTCAGTTCACACCAAGAGGCTGGTGTTGAGGAAATTGAAAAAGAAGATGAAGACATGGATATTGGGTGCACTACACCAGTGATGAACGATGACTTTTGGGAAAGTCGGCATCCCAATACTCCTCTCTTCACTCCGATTCAACAAGTTCCTCGCCCCTGCCACAACTGCTCAATTGGGCTCAAGAAACTCATCCCACATCGTCTATTCATGAAGAAATTCCAGCCACTAGTGCCAAGAACCCATCGCTGATCCCCAAACCGCACAAGAAGAGGAACCAGAAATTCTCACCAAGAACCCGAGATCGCGATTCTCGAGGTTGTGCTCCAAATCATCGACATTCCTCCGCCCAAACCAAGAATCCGTTTCAAGCAAGCAAAAATTCAAGGCTGAAGACTTCTTTTCGAGCATGTGTTCTTCATCGCCTACAATCCATATGACTCGCCGATGAGGAAAGGACGCTTCGACTCCTACTCAAGCAAACTTCTATTCCTCGCTATTTGACAAGGACAAGATCTTCACCATGAGCATATTCCTCATGTGGATATGGAATCTCTGCCGTGCTTCGAGCCAAGATCCGTGTTCTTCACGATGCAGGCTATCAATTTTCTGACCGATATCCGTGGATCGAATGAAGAACTCATTCTTCGCTTCTATGCCACCCGCACATCACCGGAGATGCTGAAGATATCAATTCATGGGTGCTGGATTGGATGACAGAGAACACTCACTACAAGGCACCAGCTACTGAATTGCTTCGTGTCCTTCCTCTTGATCCTCCCCATGAAACTGCACGTTGCATCTACAATGACCACGAACTGTCTGATCACTTTATGCAAGTGCTCATGAAGCCATTAAAGCCTAGACAGGCCCCTAGAACCAAATTCCTCATCAAGGAATTGCTGTATGTGCCTCGGACCGTCTATAGAATCTTGACGAAGACAATGAGTCCCATCAAAGGCCACGACTCAAATGATGAAGATGTCGTTGGCATCGTGAAGAACATGCTTTTCAATATCATTCATGGCGTTCCTGTCAACTTCCATGATTTCTTCATGAGGACTCTGGCTAATGTTGCAATGTCACCTTTTGAGCTGAAGCCATATGCGCCTTTGGATTATGAGATTCATAAGGGCAAGATCTTCATCGAACTACAAGGTCGACACTCAACCATGGCAGCTACTTGCCGCCCATTGAAGTCCTCAAGCTTACCAATTTCATCATCCGATGATAAGGGCAAGGCAGCAGCTGTGATTGATGAAGGCACTCGTCCATTGGATGGTCAATTTCGCAAGGCTGCATCTTATTCCACCAATGACGACTCTGCAACACATGACACTACCGCAAATACCTCAGCCAAGCAAAAGCCTCAAGCAACAGCACCTAGGGTGATGACTGACCGTGAGTTACTCCTCAGTCTTCATCAGAAGGTTGAACGCAATCAGAAATGGGTGAAACGTCAATTTGCTGCAATTCTTCACAACATGACCTCAACACACAATGCAGTGAAGAAAAATCAGTACTACCTTCATGAAACCCTCAACCGCACTTGGGCTGTTCTTAATCATGTATATTCCGCGGAAGAATTGAAGACTATGGGTCTTCATGAAGCATTTGACTGGTCTGCACCACCTCCAAAGAAATTCAAGAGAGTCAAAGTTCCTAATTTGGTGGCCAGTTCTTATTCTTCATCGCGTGAAACTGATGAACATGAAGATTTGGACGACACTGCGGCAGGCCCTACTTCAACATCCAACCCCGACAACGCCGGGCGCCTCCATCAACTTGAAAATCTTCAGTATGCTAGTCCTCGCCGATCCTTTTGGTCATTTGATGACAAAGGGGAGAAATCTGAGTTAGTCTTCAAGCGGGTTTATATTATGGGCATTTTTATTAAGTTACAACTCTCGTTCTTCCGAAACTTTTATTGGATCGAGTTGTAATCTTAAATCCGATGGTGCCTTGATACTTTTGGTCGTGCTCTGATGCTTTTGAAGCACTAAGCTCTGAAACTCTTGATGTGATATTTGAGCTCTGAAACTTTTGATGTGATATTCTGCATGCTTATTCCTAGTTAATATCATTGCACGCATGCTGAATCTCATCAGGCACCATATTTCATCATGCATTTCAAATTCTTCATATTATATATAAAATGCGTGTATGAATTACAAGATATAGGGGGAGATCTCCATGATCCAATTCTTCAAATGTGCATTGCCTCAAAAGCAAATTCCTCACTATGCACATATTCAGGGGGAGTTCTTCTATATCTTGCAATCAAATTCCTCAATATCAGTATTTACACTTCATATGTTTATCCCCGTTGAAAACTTAACCTATGTTGTCATCAATCACCAAAAAGGGGGAGATTGTAAGTGCATCTAGTGCCCCTTAGTGATTTTGGTGTATTGAAGACTTATAGGTTAAGTAACTGATGCGTTTGTGAGTGTACACAAGTCTATAAGTCTATGAGGAGTTTGATATTTACAGAGAAAGTCGACCCCTAAAAATGAAGTTCTTCGAGTGAAGACTTTGATATTCTGAAGACTTTCTGAAGACTTTGAAAGTGAAGAAATTGACCTTGAAGACTTGATATTCATTCGAGGAATATGAAGCGTGAAGACTTTTGTTTTCGTAGTTTCATTTTCTCTTTCTTGAGTCATAGGAAACACCGTACTGTTAAAGGGGGTCGAGAAAATACTAAGGAAAAAATTTCCATGTGATGCTCAACTCAAAATCCTACACCTACCAATCCCTTCGAGTGAAGCCATTGGAAATCTCATACAGATCAGTCAAGTTCTTTAGTGATGAGACGCAGTTCTTCCTGGTCATCGATGACTTTGCTCGACCGAGGAGTTAGGAATTCGCCAAAGGCGAATTGCCTACACAAAGTGAGGAACATGATAGCCCCGAGGAATTTGAGAGTCAAATTTCCGATCGCTGTCGTGTCTTCGCTACGGCTGTCCCAAAATATCTTATCCACCTAACGGTCATATCATTGAAGGGCATTTAAGTCTTATCATGTCGGGCTGCTCCTAGGCTATAAATAGTCAGCCTCACAACCACTAGTTGGTTGGCTGCCCGAGAGAACTTGACACTTGTCATTTGAGAGCAACCCATCCTCCGAGGACTTTGAGCGAAAATCATCAAGTGAGGAAAATCCCAAAACCAAACCCCACAAATCCAAAGTGATTGAACATCATCAAGAAATTGATCCCATGGATCCGACGCTTGTTACATTTGAAGATCTGTGCTTCTTCCGACGGTTAGGCCAAGGTCTAGAGCATCCAAGAGGAATTGTGGATCGCCGAGTGACCAAGTCTGTGAAGGTTTGGAAGTCACCAAGACTTACCACGAGTGATTGGACGAGGCTCGCGTGGTCTTAGTTCAAGGAGAATACGTGAGGACTGGGTGTCCCGAGTTGCGCTCGAGATCGGGTGTCCGGACTGTGTCCTCGAGTTTAAATACTCGGCCGCTCCAACCAGACGCATAACCGAGACCGCAGCTTGAACCGGTTTACCAAATCATTGTCTTCACCAACCGACCGGTTCTATTTCCTCAACTCTTTCATTTCCTCATTATTGTGTTGAATGTTGTTCATATCGTGCTTGAAGACTTTGATCAAGACTTTCACAAATTCCTCGGTTTAATTTCTTCACTGCTTTGTCTTCATCTTGTTATCCTGTGTTTACGCTTTCTCACTGCTTTAGTCTTCATTTCATCATGCCGACTATGTGTGTATCCTGTTATATTTACTCCCCGAGTACATATTCCGTCTGCAAGTAGTTTTCGCTAAGGAATTTCTCACCAGCAAATTCCTCGTTGAAGAATTCATAAGAATCGCCTATTCACCCCCTCTAGTCGATATAACGACTTTTAGCCGGAAGTTGAAGAATGCTACCGACCGCCGCGAGTTTCTTGAAAAAAGAACGCCGAGCGGAGCAAGAGGACTCAAGAAGGCCACCGCCGGGTTAAGGATGCCGCTCGCGATGAGAGCTATAAAGGAGGAGCTACGCTAAGCCGGGATATCGCGGCTGAAAGCCCTTTCTCGCTGCGGAGGAAGTTCACGGATCCAAGTATGCCTCGCCTGGGCAGTAGCTGGGGTGCGGAGGATGCTTATTGGATTTGGCGGCGAGTGCCGCAGACGCGGTCGCACACTTCCGAGGCCAAAAGATGACGAAATGGAAGAGCTTTTTTGGTCGCAGTTCCATAGTCCAGAGCGTACGCTTTCATTGACCGATCGTTTGGCTGAATGGGCTGAGCTGAATAGGTTGTCCGGACTTTCCATGAAGGATGTCGTGACTCATTTGTGGCCGAAAAGGCCCGAGCCGAAGAGTTATTTTGGCTTGGTGCAGCAGTTCCTTGGTGCGGTGCCGCATATCGATGCAATGAGGCGGTCGGCATGCATAGAGGGTGCGCGGATGGCTCTTGCCCGTGTCAAAACATACTGGGCTGAGATGAAGGCCACCGACGTTGCATCCTGTGATTCGGACAAGTTTGTGCACCGCCAAGCACTATTTTGAGGAAGTCTCGCAGGCGCTGCTTAATAGAGACGCAAAGGCTCAAGGATATTATGTTCTAATGACATGTATGATTTGTGAAACGATGTTTCAACATAATATAAGGGCTTTTTATACTTGCGCTGCTCAAGTATTGAGCTACCTCTGTCGTATGCATCAAGCTAATGTATATGTGTATATAACCCGAAAGATGGCAGCTTCGCTTTAGCCCCCACGCACATAGTGCGGGGTGTTTGCAAAAAAGCGATTTTCACACTTAATCCAACGCCTTTGGTCCCGTGAAGGAGGTGATAGCGAGCAAACTAGGCAACCGGACTATAATGCTTTATCACTTTCACTTAGCCATAGGGGTTCGATGGTGGGGCTACTATATAGCCCCTAGGGGCACCGCGCTCTCCAATTCGGGCGCCAGATATGCTCCGACCGAAACGGTCCTTCGTTAATGCGAGGAATTCTAAACATTCCGGTGGGTCATCGAGTGGTCGATCAGTCTCACGCTATATCATGACAGCCGTTTTGGCTTTCATCGAGGTGCTCACCGAGATCAACCGGCACAATCGCAGAGTTCTCCGGTGCCACGTTAGCCGATAGAGCGGAATGTAAGGCAGCAAAACACAGGAGCCGGGCAAACCCAACATTTGACCAAAGACATGATTCGGAGCTGATGCATATAAGGCCTAACTCGAGACGCTGAACACTCCCTAAGGTATTCGGTCTTTATGAAAACAGGCAGAACAATGCCCTAAGCCCCTAGTGTTCAGGTACGCGCAAAAATTTCTGACACGACCGATGCCAAAATGCCAGCCTCCTCCTTGGTTATAGCAAGAAACCGGGGGATGTGTATTAACAAGAGACAGTAAAAAAGGTTTACGCAGGGTCTTAATCTGAAAAGAATCGTTGCAACGGGTCCCTACTACATGTCTGCGCTACGTGTTTCAAGTAGCCGATCCGGGACGGGTGTAGCACGGTGTTCATCTGTAAAAGAGAAGAACTTAGTTGGGAAAAAAAGATCATGCGAAAAATGTATTTTAAAATAAACAAAGTATGATTCAAAAAATGAATAAAATTGAGCTTTATTGTTTGTTGTTGTACATGCGTGGAGCCCCTTGTAAGGGGGTACGCGGCTAGTAAGCCCCTTGTTTATTTATGCCGGACTCGCCTAACCGTGTCCGGGGTCTGAATGACCTGTTTAGGTGCTTTGATCAGCAAAGCCGGATTAGTGTGTGGCTGTCAAGGCAGTCTCATGTTCTTCCGTATTCGAGGAACACTCGAAGTTTCCCTTTAATGAGATGATGCCGCGTGTACCGGGCATTTTGAGTGTAAGAGATGCGTAATGCGGTATTGCGTTAAAGCGGGCAAAAGCTTCGCGTCCCAATAGTGCTTGATAGGTACTTTTAAATGGGGCGATGTGGAAGACTAACTTTTCACGACGGAAGTTGTCAGATGAGCCGAACACAACTTCTAGTGGTAGAGAGCCCGTGCAATGGGCATATGGGCCTGGCATCACTCCTTTAAAGGAAGTGTTGCTATGACAAATTTTGGTTGGGTCTATCCCCATTCTGCGGATTGTGTACTGATATAGCAGGTTTAGATCACTGCCGCCATCCATTAGGACTTGTGTAAATTGTAGTCCGTCGATTATAGGATCTAATATCAAAGCAGTCCATCCTGCGTTCCGGATACTTCCGGAGTAATCCTGATGGTCGAAGGTGATTGGTTTTGACATCCAGTGTCGGGACTCCGCTGGAGTGGACCATGCGGCGTGTATTTCAGTCGGCGCCGCTCTGTTTTTCCCTTTTGTCACTTGAAGTGAGTTTACTGTTTTGACCTCTTGTGGGAAATTCTTTTGTTTTCCGGTGCTCTGCTTGTGGGGTTCATCGTCGTCCTCACTTGGTGTGTCGAGCCCCTTGTGTTCGGCGTTAAGTCGTCCGGACTGCTTGAAGACCCAACAATCTCTGTGGGTATGGTTTGCAGGCTTCCCGGGAGTACTGTGGATTTGGCATATCTTGTCCAAGATTTTGTTTAAGTTGGATAGCTCGTCGCTATTATCCTTAAGGGGCAGTTTTTTATTATTCTGCTGAGAGCTTTTGAATCCGGCGTTGACTGTCATGCTCTTCGGACTATTTCCCTTGGTCCGGCGCTGGTCCTTGCTGCGTCGTGGTTTCCCATTTCCATCCCTGACTTCGGACGTACTTGGGTCGGTGGTACTGCACCTTGCCAGCCAGCTATCCTCTCCCGCGCAAAAGCGGGTCATGAGGCTTGTTAATGCGGCCATTGTTCTTGGCTTTTCCTAGCCGAGGTGTCTGGCGAGCCATTCGTCTCGGACATTATGTTTGAAAGCTGCTAAGGCTTCGGCGTCCGGACAGTCGACTATTTGGTTCTTTTTGGTGAGAAACCTATTCCAGAATTTTCGGGCCGACTCTCCGGGCTGTTGGGTTATGTGACTTAGATCGTCTGCGTCGGAAGGTCGGACATAGGTCCCTTGAAAATTGGGTCCTAAAAGCATCCTCGAGCTCTTCCCAACTTCCAATAGTGTTTTCGGGGAGGCTTTAAGCCAATGCCGGGCTGGCCCTTTGAGCTTGAGGGGTAAATATTTTATGGCATGGAGGTCATCTCCTCTATCCATGTGTATGTGGAGGATGTAATCTCAATCCGCATCTGTGGTCTGCTGTTCCGTCAGATGCCTCTATGTTTACGGGTTTGAATCCTACCGAAATTATGATCCAAAGACTCGTCGGTGAAACATAGGGGTGCAATGCGCTTCCTATATTTGGGTGTGCCGTGATGTTCGGATACTTGACGTGCTACATTGCTCGCTAGAGCTTGTTTTCTTGGCCCATAGATAGACCTAACTGGGCACCATTTTGGGGCGAATCCTTAATGCGGATCGCGTGCCGGCTTGTGTGCGGCGCCACTTGCCGCTCTATGTTTGTCGTGCGGTCGTCTATCCGACCGGGAGGCCTATTTGTTCCTTGATTGTGGGGGCTCTACGGCCTCCTCATCGAATTCGGGCAATAGTTTGCGCTTCGGGTAGCTCCTTGTTTGGCGACTATCGCCGTATTTGTCTGCGGTGTTGAGTACTTTGCTCCATCTTATTCTGAGTGCGTCTTCCGCTATTTTGAGCTTCCGCTTCTGCTTTTTTAGGCTACGTGCAGTGGCAACGAGCCTTTTGTGGAGGTTCTTCTGCTCCAACGATGTGTCCGACGTGAGATCGTTCGGACTGTTATCTTTGCCGGGGACGGATTGTTTATCCAAGTTATCCTATTCGGATGGTTGCTCGAGGGCATGTTCGTCGTCCACCGGTTCGCCCTGCTCTATGGCTGGGTCTGTATGGGTGCCGCCTTTGTCGAGGCGGGACTTTGAGCGCGCCATCGCCGCTTTGATCTTTTCAAGGGAATTATCTTCGCAGCTGGCCCCGCTGTTCCTCGTTATTGCTTCCTTGGGTGTATCCACCATATATACATCGTGAGTTGAGGTGGCCTTCTAGTGCCCCGTAGGCGCTGGTTCTGGTCGCTCCAAAGATCGCCGCCCATACCGCCGATGTCTTCGAGTCAAAAGTCAAGCATGTCGGTTAAATCATTGACAAGTGGCTACAAAGTGGGTGGTGGGTGGGCGTTGAATTTCTTTTGTCGTCTGTGTCCCAACCTTCCTGACCATAGTCCGGCCAGGTCTCTCCTGATAAAGAGAGAGACTTTAGCGAGTTCAGGATGTCACCGAAGGGCGAGTGCTGAAAGATGTCCGCGACAAAGGAGTTTCCATAACAAAGCGCCCAACCGGATTTGATTACAGGTGGGGCGCGAAGGTTCGGAGTCCGGAGAGGAGTCCGACACCTTGGAGTCACGAGCTTTGCAAAGGACAGGGATGGTGTTCGGCTCGATCGACGTAGAGATTGTAGCCCCCGAGGCGGTGTCCAGCCACCCATTCTCGATCGGCGAAGTCGGCTCCCAGCTAAGGGTCGGAGCAGGCTCTGGTGCGGCCTCCAGGGTACTGTTCGGCGGCAGAGCTAGATCATGCCTGTCGAGACAGTGCGGCGCGCTTGGCTGTGGTTCGAATCCGTCGAAGATCAAGTCTCCATGGACGTTGGCCGTGTAATTCAAACTCCCGAATCTGACCTGATGGCCAGGGGTGTAGCTTTCGATCTGCTCTAGATGGCCTAGCGAATTGGCCCGCAGTGCAAAGCAATCAAATACGAAGATCTGTCCGGGGAGAAAAGTCTCACCCTGGACCGCGTCGTTGTTGATGATCGAAGGAGCCATCGGGCCTAAAGGTGATGACACAGAGGAACTCTCAATGAAAGCACCAATGTCGGTGTCAAAACCGGCGGATCACGGGTAGGGGGTCCCGAATTGTGCGTCTAGACGGATGGTAGCAAGAGACAAGGGACACGATGTTTTTACCCAGGTTCAGGCCCTCTCGGTGGAGGTAAAACCCTACTCCTGCTTGATTAAAATTGATGATGTAGTACAAGAGTAGATCTACCACGAGATCAAAGAGGCTAAACCCTAGAAGCTAGCCTATGGTACAATTGTTGTTCGTCCTACGGACTAAAACCGTCCGGTTTATATAGACACCGGAGAGGGCTAGTGTCGGTGTCAAAACCGGCGGATCTCGGGTAGGGGGTCCTGAACTGTGCGTCTAGGCGGATGGTAACAAGAGACGAGGGACACAATGTATTTACCTGTGTTCGTGCCTCTCGATGGAGGTAAATCCCTCACGCCCCGCTTGATTAATATTGATGATATGGGTAGTACAAGAGCAGATCTACCACGAGATCAAGGAGGCTAAACCCTAGAAGCTAGCCTATGGTATGATTGTTGAGATGTATGTTCGTCCTACGGACTAAGGCCCTCCGGTTTATATAGACACTGGAGAGGGCTAGGGTTACACAAAGTCGGTTACAATGGTAGGAGATCTACATATCCATATCGCCAAGCTTGCCTTCCACGCCAAGGAAAGTACCATCCGGACACGAGCCGGAGTCTTCAATCTTGTATCTTCGTAGTCTGGGAGTCCCATGGATATTGATAGTCCGCTGTCCCGGACACCCCTAGTCCAGACTCCTCAAGAGCCCTAAACCAGTCTTCAATGACGATAAGTCCGCATGCATATTGTTAAGACATTGCAAGGCGGGTTCTCCCTTGAATAATTCGGAGAAGATAATGAACACTAGGATAGTGTCCGCTCGCAAATGAATTCCACATTCCACCGTGAGAGAGAATAAAATATACACTTAGTTCAATCTGCTGACGATATGCGCGTGATACCACACCGCAGCCAAGCCTTTGTTTGGATCATTTTATCGTACTCACCTCAAGACGCTTGGCGAGGCGGTTTCCTTTGGCACGCCCCGTCAAGCAGTAGATCGTGTTCCCTTATTCCGGATCCTCATCAATACGCGTGCGTAAGTAACCCAACCACGCCTATTGATGGTGGCGCTTTGGGAGATAAGCGAGTTTTACCAGGCCGGTGAGGGACGCATAGTTTTGTCCGCCTATATATAAGGGATAAGGTTTTACCTTCTCACCTACGCCTTCTTCCTCCTTTGCTCATGAAGGAAATATGCCCTAGAGGCAATAATAAAGTTATTATTTATTTCCTTATTTCATGATAAATGTCTATTATTCATGCTAGAATTGTATTAACCGGAAACATAATACATGTGTGAATATATAGACAAACAGAGTGTCACTAGTATGCCTCTACTTGACTAGCTTGTTAATCAAAGATGGTTATGTTTCCTAACCATGAACAAGGAGTTGTTATTTGATTAACAAGGTCACATCATTAGTTGAATGATCTGATTGACATGACCCATTCCATTAGCTTAGCACACGATCGCTTAGTATGTTGCTACCGCTTTTATCCATGACTTATACATGTTCCTATAACTATGAGATTATGCAACTCCTGCTATCGGAGGAACACTTTGGTACTACCAAACGTCACAACGAATCGGGTGATTATAAAGGAGTACTACA
Source organism: Aegilops speltoides (assembly GCA_021437245.1). Taxonomy (NCBI): domain Eukaryota; kingdom Viridiplantae; phylum Streptophyta; class Magnoliopsida; order Poales; family Poaceae; genus Aegilops; species Aegilops speltoides. Next base: position 52,703,762 of record CM038142.1, read on the forward strand.
GTGTGTCTCCAAAGGCGATGTTGGGTTGGCGATTTCGAGATTAGGATTTGTCATCCGATTGTCGGAGAGGTATCTCTGGCCCTCTCGGTAATGCACATCACTTAAGCCTTGCAAGCATTACAACTAATGAGTTAGTTGTAGATGATGTATTTTGAACGAGTAAAGAGATTTGCGGTAACGAGATTGAACTAGGTATTGATACCAACGATCGAATCTCGCAAGTAACATACCGATGACAAAGGGAACAACGATGTTGTTATGCGGTCTGACCGATAAAGATCTTCGAGAATATGTAGGAACCAATATGGGCATCCAGGTCCCGCTATTGGTTATTGACCGAGACGGTCTCGTCATGTCTACATTGTTCTCGAACCGTAGGGTCCGCACGCTTAAGGTTTCGGCGATGCTATATTATGAGTTTATGAGTTTTGATGTACCAAGGAGTTCGAGTCCGGATGAGATCGGGACATGACGAGGAGTCTCAAATGGTCGAGACATAAAGATTGATATATTGACGACTATATTCGAGTTCGGAAAGGTTCCGAGTCATTCGGTATTTTTCGAGTACGGAGAGTTACGGAATTCCCGGGGAGTATATGGGCCTTATTGGGCCATAGGGAATAGAGGAAAGAGGCCAAAGGAAGAAGGGCGCAGCCCCCTCTAGTCCGAATTGGACAAGGGGGCAGCCCCCTTCCTTCCTCCTCTCCCCCTCTTCCTTCTCTCCTACTCCAACAAGGAAGGGGGAGTCCCACTCGGTGGGAGAGGACTCCTCCCGGCGCCGCCTCCCGGCCGGCCGAACCCCTCCCCTCCTTTATATATAGGGGGGCACCCTAGGCACAAGACACAAGTATTGATCTACAGATCGCTCCTCAGCCGCAGTGGTGCCCTCCACCATATTCCACCTCGGTCATACCGTCGCAAGCTTAGGCGAAGCCCGCGCCGTGAAACATCAAGATCGCCACCACGCCGTCAGGTCGACGGAACTCTCCCTGACACTCGGCTGGATCGAGTACGAGGGACGCCATCGAGCTGTACGTGTGTCAAGAACTCTGGGCGCCGAGTAACGGCGCCGGATCGGTCGGATCGCGAGGAGAACGACGACTACTTCCTCTACGCCAGATCGCTTCGCCGGGTTCACGAGGGTACGAGACAACACTCTCCCCTCTCGCTATGCATCACCATGATCTTGCGTGCGAGGAAATTTTTGAAATTACTACGCTCCCCAAAGGGCATCCGAGCCTAGGTTTTTATGGTTTGATGTTTTGCACGAGTAGAACACAAGTGAGTTGTGGGCTATACAAGTCATACTACCTACCAAAGCATGTCATACTTTGGTTCAGCGGTATTGTGAGATGAAGCGCCTGACCGACATTACGCCAGACGCTTACGCGAGACTGGTTTCACCGCCACGAGCACTCTGCTTAAAGGTGACTGTGGGTGCTCGCCTCTCTCACTTTAGTTGAACCGAGTGGCTACGCCCGTCCTTGAGAAGGTTAAACGGAGTCTATTTGACGAAGTATCGCTGTGGTTTTGATGCGAGGTGAGATTGGTTCTTGCTTAAGCCCGTAGCAGCCACGTAAAATTTGCAACAACAAAGTAGAGGACGCCTAACTTGTTTTTGCAGGCATGTTGTGATGTGATATGGTCAAGACGTGATGCTATATTTTATTGTATGAGATGATCATGTTTTGTAACCGGTTATCGGCAATCGGCAGGAGCCATATGGTTGTCGCTTATTGTATGCAATGCATCGCTCGTAATGCTTTACTTTATCACTAAGCGTAGAGATAGTCGAGAAGCATAAGATTGGCGAGACGACAACGATGCTACGATGGAGATCAAGGTGTCGCACGGTGACGATGGTGATCATGGTGTCTGCGGAGATGGAGATCACGAAGCACAAGATGATGATGACCATATCATATCACTTATATTGATTTGCATGTGATGTTTATCCTTTATGCATCTTATCTTGCTTTGATTGACGGTAGCATTATAAGATGATCTCTCACTAAATTATCAAGAAGTGTTCTCCCGAGTATGCACCGCTGCCAAAGTTCGTCGTGCCTGCATACACCACGTGATGATCGGTGTGATAAGCTCTACGTCCATCTACAACGGTGCAAGCCAGTTTTGCACACGCAGAATACTCGGGTTAAACTTGACGAGCCTAGCATATGCAGATATGGCCTCGAACACGGAGACCGAAAGGTCGAGCGTGAATCATATAGTAGATATGATCAACATAAGATGTTCACCATTGAAAACTACTCCATTTCACGTGATGATCGGTTATGGTTTAGTTGATTTGGATCACGTGATCACTTAGATGACTAGAGAGATGTTTTTCTAAGTGGGAGTTCTTAAGTAATATGATTAATTGAACTTAAATTTATCATGAACTTAGTACCGATAGTATCTTGCTTGTTTATGTTTGATTGTAGATAGATGGCTCGTGTTGTTGTTCCGCTGAATTTTAATGCTGCCTTGAGAAAGCAAAGTTGAAAGATGATGGTAGCAATTACACGGATCGGGTCCGTGAATCTCGAGGATTATCCTCATTGCTGCACGTAAGAGTTACGTCCCCGATGCACCGCTAGGTGACAGTTCGTCAGCCGAGCAACGCCAGATGTTATGAACGTCCTGGCGAGCAAAGCTGATGACTACTTATAGTTTCAAGTGCCATGCTTTACGGCTTAGAACCGGACTTCAACGACGTTTTGAACGTCATGGAGCATATGAGATGTTCCAGAGTTGAAGTTGATATTCCAAAGTAATGCCCGGATTGAGAGATATGAAGTCTCCAATAAGTTCTATAGCTGCAAGATGGAGGAGAATAGTTCGTTAGTGAGCACATACTCGTAATGTCCGGGTACTACAATCACTTGACACAATTGGGAGTTAATCTTCCGGATGATTGTGTCATTGATGTAATTCTTCAATCACCGCCACCAAGCTACAAAGGCTTCGTGATGAACTATAATATGCAAGGGTTAGTAAAGACTATGCTCGAGCTCTTCGCAATGCTAAAGGCTGGAGGTAGAAATCAAGAAGGAGCATCAAGTGTTGATGGTCAATAAGACCACTAGTTTCAAGAAGAAAGGCAAAGGGAAGAAGAAGGAACTTCAAGAAGAACAGCAAGCAAGTTGCTGCTCAGAGAAGAAACCCAAGTCTGGACCTAAGCTCGAAATCGAGTGCTTCTACCGCAAGCGCATGGTCATCGAAGCGGAACTGCCCCAAGTATTTGGCGGATAAGAAGGATGGCAAGGTGAACAAAGGTATATGTGATATACATGTTATTGATGTGTACCTTACTAGAGCTCGCAGAGCACTGGTATTTGATAATCGGTTCGCTGCTAATATTTGCAACTCAAACAGGGACTACGGATTGCTTAACACCGCAAAGGACGAGGTGACGGCGCGCTGGGAAATGGTTCCAAAGTCGATGTGATCGCGGTCGGCACGCTACCTCTACATCTACCTTCGGATTAGTTTTAGACCTAAATAATTGTTATTTGGTGCTCGCGCTGAGCATGAACATTATATCTGGATCTTGTTTGATGCGAGACGGTTATTCATTTAAATCGAGAATAATGGTTGTTCTATTTATATGAGTAATATCTTTATGGTCATGCACCATTGAGGAGTGGTCTATTTTGATGAATCTCGATAGTAGTGATACACATATTCATAATGTTGAAACCAAAAGATGCAGAGTTGATAATGATAGTGCAACTTATTTGTGGCATCGCCGCTTAGGTCATAATTTACTCCGCTTCGGTCGTTGCCTCGCCGAGCTCCTCAACCCTAGCGCCGCCGCTACTCCATCATTGCCGGTGAGGAAGAGCTTCACTACCGAACTCGCCGCCATCAGATTTCACGCCGCCGGAATTCTTCACTCCGCCACAGAGCTGTCTCCCTTGCCAAGTTAGGGCGTGGAGATCTAACGTGATTTAACTTCACTACTGCTCATTCCTCGCTCGTCGTGTTCTTCTTCGCCCGTAATTAAAAGTCACTTTTATTACTCGCTGATTCTCAAATCTTTCCTAAAATCTTCAAAGGTGTTTTTGCTCTTCAAATCTTCACATATGCACACCTCACATCAGATGTTCTGATTTATCTCTAAGCATTCATTTCTTAAAGATTCTCAATTGCGGATTTTCAATCTGTATAACTCGAACCTAAGACAAAACGCTTAGTGAAATTCCTCAAGGCTCAACTCGTCAAACCTCAAAACTTGTTCTTTTAAAATCGTCTGAGAACGATATGACCTCTCCAAATTCCTCGCACCTACACTCGCTCATAGGTATCATGTCCGCCGCTGAATCACTAGGTTCTCATCAACTTAACTCATTTGTGCGCTCTCAAGAAAAATCGCATACTTCTTCGTGAGTGCTCTATTGTTCAAATTCTCATCCAAGAAAATGGCGAAGGCAAGAGACCCAGTATGGGAGGAAAGAAACCGAGGTCATGACCGCTTTGAGATCCCCTCATGAAATATACAAAGATTATCGACACCGATGAAGCCAAGTTTGGCAAGGAGACCAAAATCAGCGAAAGTGCGATTCACAGGATAGAACGAAGATGGGCACGAGAATGGAGGGAATATCGCTATGTTACTCCCAAGTACATGAGGAAATTCGCCTTAAACCTCCATGCCCAAGAGCTCCACCGGCACTGCCAAGTCACGATCCCACCAAAGACGTGGTGAAGACTTTCCAAGAATGGTCCAGCGCCAAGCCAAATTGGCAAGACAAAGCCAAGGAGGCAAGAGGAAATTCAATGAGGATTCTGGCCATTGCCGCTTGCCGAGCTCGGTCAAGCCGAGGAAATCAATGTCAAGAAGCCTCGCCGCAAGCCAAGTGTTTCACCATCAGCCCTCACGCCCAGCCTCACCACGGCAATTCCTCGATCGTCAGCCGGGCTACTCCAAATCCTCAAGATTCCTCAAAGTCCTCAACTCCCCGCATCCGCTACATGTCAAAGGACTCTGGTTTCAATTGCTTCGTGTCTCAAAAGTTCCTCACCGCACCAATGTCCTCATCAGCCCCACTACCAAGACGAAAGCAACAATGACACGGTCCTCGCCAAGTCCAAAGAAGAAACAAGTTGTATCTAACGTGCTATCCGATGATGAAGCCTGATGAAGAACTTGCGTAAATCATCGAGACAGACGACCAAGGCCGCTAGAGCCAAAAGAACAAATGTGCCTCGCTTTTGGATCCAAGAAGATCTCTTGACTTCATCGACCTATGGTATCGTGATCCAAACACTCATACCGATCTGCCATCACTCGGTCAAAGTCATATGTCAACCATTTCATCGTCAAGAGAAATGGAATTTGAAAAGGCTCGAATTAAAGAGAACAAGCCGTAGGAGAAGCTTCGAGGAAGAAATTGTCAACTTGACTTCAAGAACTTCTCAAAGCACAATCAGATCCAAGCCTCAAGAAGGATTTCGATGTTACAATGCTGATTGGCAAGGAGCCAAGGTGAGATTCGCCAATTTGACAAAGAAAATAACAACTATTGCAGCCCCATCGCAACAAGAAAATCCTCAGTCAAGACTCGCTTTCAGCCTCATTGAAGAACATGCCAAGATCAGCCGATGACTTTCAAAGATGCCATGAAAATAAGTTCTGTGGTTGATGACTTATTCCAACAACAAGAAATTCCTGTGGCATCCACTAGTGGTGCTCAAGAAACCGGAGATCAGGCAACTCGCACTAGCTGGCCTTAAAGAAACCGCACTACGCCCCTCAGCCTCCCCGCGCCAACACCAACTCCAATTCTTCCTTCCGCTATGAAGTAAAGAAGACAAAGGCCGCAGAATCAGCTGCAGTGAAGAAGAGGAAGGCATCACCGGTCACATTCTTCGCTGCAAAGAAAATGAAGCCAATGACGAGCTTGTTTGAAAATCCTATTGATGCCATTCCCATTTCTCCATGTCGCCTAAGGAAATTGTTCTTGGAGAGAAGATTACACGATCCCAAGCGGATCTGATGAAGAAAATCAATCTGTTGCTACTCGTATCAGCTTGATGAAGAAATTTGGAAACATTCCTTCAACGCCAGCTGTTTTCTCACCCATGCCTCGCCTCACAACCGAAGAGGTTGGTGTTGAGGAAATTGAAAAGAAGATGAAGACATGGATATTGGGTGCACTACACCGTGATGAACGATGACTTTTGGGAAAGTCATCCCAATCCTCTCTTCACTCCGATTCAACAAGTTCGGCCCCTGCCACAACTGCTCAATTGGGCTCAAGAAACTCAACCCACATCGCCTCATTCATCAAGAAATTCCAGCCACTAGCTTGAAGAACCCAACGCCGATCCCCAACCGCACAAGAAGAGGAACCAAATTCTCACCAAGAACCCGAGATCGCGATTCCGAGGTTGTGCTCCAAATCACCGACATTCCTCTCGGCCAAACCAAGAATCCGTTTCAAGCAAGCAAAAATTCAAGGCTGAAGACTTTTTCGAGCATGTGTTCTCATCGCCTACAATCCATATGACTCGCCAGATGAGGAAAGGACGCTCGACTCCTACCAAGCAAACTTCTATTCCTCGCTATTTTGACAAGGACAAGATCTTCACCATGAGCATATATTCCTCATGTGGATATGGAATCATGCTTTGAGCCAAGATCGTGGTTCTTCACGGCGTGTGGCTATCAATTTCTCAGACCGATATCTGTGGATCGAATGAAGAACTCATTCTTCGGGCCTATGCCACCGCACATCACCGGAGATGTCAAGATATCAATTCATGGGTGCCGATTGATGACAGAGAACACTCACTACAAGGCACCAGCTACTGAACTTCTGTCCTTCCTCTCTTGATCCTCCCCATGAAATCGCACGCTGCATCTACAATGACCATTTAACCGTCTGATCACTTTATGCAAGTGCTCATGAAGCCATTAAAGCCTAGACAGTTCCTAGAACCAAATTCCTCATCAGGAATTGCAGATGTGCCTCGGACCGCCTATAGAATCTTGAAAGACAATGAGTCCCATCAAAGGCCAACGACTAAATGATGAAGATGTCATGGCATCATGAAGAAATATTTTTCAATATCATTCATGCATGCTCTGCCAACTTCCATGATTTCTTCATGAGGACTCAATCGTTGCAATGTCACCTTTTGAGCTGAAGCCATATGCGCTTTGGATTATGAGATCATAAGGGCAAGATCTTCATCAACTACAAGGTCGACACTCAACCATGGCAGCTACTTGCCGCCCATTGAAGTCCTCGTTTACCAATTTCATCATCCGATGATAAGGGCAAGGCAGCAGTCAGATTGATGAAGGCACTCGCCCATTGATGGTCAATTTCGCAAGGCTGCATCTTATTCCACCAATGACGCATCAACACATGACACTACCGCAAATACCTCAAAGCAAGCAAAAGCCTCAAGCAACAAGACTTAGGGTGATGACCGATCGTGAGTTACTCGCCTTCATCGTAAGGTTGAACGCAATCGAAATGGGTGAACGTCAATTTGCTGCAATTCTTCACAACATGACCTCAACACACAATGCAAGGAAGAAAAATCAGATTACCTTCATGAAACCCCTCAACCGCATTGGGCTGTTCTAATCATGTATATTCCATGAAGAATTGAAGACTATGGGTCTCATGAAGCATTTGACCGGTCTGCACCACCTCCAAAGAAATTCAAGAGAGTCAAAGTTCCTAATTTGCGGCTGTTTTATTCTTCATCGCGAAACCGATGAACATGAAGATTTGGACGACACAGCCTACTTCAACATCCAACCCCGACAACGCGGGCGCCTCCATCAACTTGAAAATCTTCGTATGCTAGTCCTCGCCGATCCTTTGGTCATTTGATGACAAAGGGGAGAAATCTGAGTTAGTCTTCAAGCGGTTTATATTATGGGCATTTTATTAAGTTACAACTCGCTCTTCCAAACTTTTCACCATATTCCACCTCGTCATATCTCGTCGAAGCTTAGGCGAGCCCCGCGCCGTGAAACATCAAGATCGCTACCACGCCGTCGGCCGACGGAACTCTCCTTGACACTCGGCTGGATCAGAGTACGAGGGACGCCATCGAGCGTACGTGTGTCAAGAACTCGGGCGCCGGAGTAACGGCGCCGATCGGTCGGATCGCGAGGAGAACGCACGACTACTTCCTCTACGCTAGATCGCTTCGCTTAGGGTCTACGAGGGCACGAGACAACACTCTCCCTCTCGCTGTATGCATCACCATGATCTTGCGGTGCGAGGAAATTTTTGAAATTACTACGCTCCCCATCAGCTCATCCATCCCTGCGAACTCAAGCTCCAACGATCAAGCCCGCGCATCTCGCCTCGACTTTTCTCCGAACATGTCCAGAGCGGGAGGTAAATGGTTGGCCTCCACGGCTAAGGAGGAGGAATCACCAGCTGCGCGACGCCGATACCTTCCAGCGATATATGCGATCGGTCGCCTCGGACGAGGGCAGCTCATCCCCACCCCGGCCTCACGAGAGGGTCGCCTTCCTCCCCACTTCCTCCGCGGATCGGGCTTTACGCCCATCCATTTGTCCGAGGGCTCATGTTTTACTATGGCCTCGATTTCCACGATCCGGCGCCGAACTTCATCCTAACATATCGGCGCTATCGCCGTAAGCTAGGCCTTTCTCGCATCCAGCCCCACTTCGCCTATGGCTCAAGACCTTCAACGCCGTCAAGGTTGTGAAGGGGACGCAAGGAATGCGGAGGCGCCATGTTGGGCAATCGCCCAACGCCCCTTGGCTAGAAGGGACCTTCGTGACTCCGCCAAGGGGTGGCAATCGGGTGGTTCTACATCACCGAGCCGCAAGAAGCCCACATGGGCGGCGGCCCCGAAGTTTAGATCTCGAATCCCCACGCAGCTCACCTCCCGGAAAGAGAAGGGCTTGCAGAAGGGCAGTCCGTGGAGGTGACAGGACTCCGAGCCTGCATCAAGAAGATGGTGAGCGCAGTGCCCGCGCCGATGTGGTCCAGTCATGCTCCTCCTGGATTCTCCCATGCCAAGAACGGGCATTCAATTTGTGGAGTTTAATCCGAACAGCACCAGACGTTAAGCGGGCTCTTCGATACAACACAACGAGGTGCCCGAGGGTGCTGTTCTAGGCGCCAAGCCCCGTGATCCGTGACCGAAGACCTGGATTCAGCCTGCAGCCTCCGATCGACGAGGTAAGTGATTCAACCCCATTATGGGACACTTGTGTTAATTAGATTGACTCTAGTGAGGTTTTAATCTGCCTCTTCCTTTGACAGAATGGATGGAGAAGGCTGCTGCTCATCAGCCCGGCTCCCATGCCGAAGAACCAAGTGGACGCCGCTTAGCAGGGTCTGGTTCCGCACCGCACGTGGTGCCGAGAAGAAGGCCAATACAGGCCGCGACTCAAAGAGTTCCCATAATCAAAGGCTCGACGACGACGAGGACTCTCCCCGAACACGAGGAGGAGGAGTACTCTTCCCGAGGAGAGAAGAAGAGAAAGGCCTCCCAATCGGGCGGCCAAGGGTCCAAGAGGGGAGAACTATCCTCGACAGTTTCGCCAACGCCAAGATTGGCGAGATGAGGGCCTCAAGGGCCAAAGCGCCGCCGGATCGTAAGTATTCAGATCATTTATATGCGACCTTCCATGTCACGGCATCCTTCTAACGCCGATTCGTCCGTAGTCCGCCAGGATGACCTTCCCGACTGGAGCGAAGTCGTTGGCCTCGCCGGAAGTAAATTCGCCCGACCGCCTCTACACCACGCTACGACGAGGACGCCGAGGTGGATCCCAAGAGGGGACCCATCAGAGGAGGCTCCAGAGGCGCCGCAGCGACCTCCGACTTTGTGCCGGACTCTACATCGAACCCGCAGGGTTCCAGAGTCCGGCAAGCGCCCTTCAAAGAAGGGCAAGATCGGACGCCGGCGCCTCCGCCCAACCGAGGCGCCGGATAACTCGTGGAGGCGCTTAAAGGCGCTCCATCGAGAAGAACACCGCACTATCATGAGTGCGGTGATTGAGAAGGTCCACCGCCAAAAGCGGGCCGATCAAGCCTCGCAGCAGCCTTCTAACAGTGCTTTGAGGTAAGAAGTTAAAATTATGTAATGTAATACCGATAGACAGAGTTCTCGATGCTTAGTTCGGTGTTCGGAAGGAAAAGCCGACTAAGGATCTAACAAGATATACGCAGGGTTTCTAAAAATATGTCAATATGGGTTTGCAAGTGCCTGCTTGACCTCGCCGATTAACACTGGAGGTCGAGGCGTCAAGAAGGACCTTGAGCGTCGGAGCAAGAGCTCGCCATGCCAAGAGGCAGCTCGAGGAAAAGAAGGTGAATAACACCACTTTAAATAAGTACCTTACGTAAAAGGGTTTTGTGCAAATAAGATTAACAAGGATAATATGTATTGCAGGGGCCACTAACGAGGTGGCAGCCTCAAGGATGCCGTGTCCGGGGTCAACGCAATGCGCCACGAACGGGCTGAGCGAGAAAAGCAAGCGGCACCGTGGCGGAAGTTCGGCAAGAGCCCGTGCTCTCATGGAAAAGCATGAGAGTTTGGAGCGTGACTCAAGACTCGAGAGTCCGAGCTTGCCTCGCCTCGAAAGTGCCAAGTCCGCCAAGGCCGAGGCCCGTAAGGCCCTTCAGAGGTCGAGGACATGAAGAAGATAGCTGCGGTAAGGCATTTTTCATGCAAAGCGGCATGTTAATGTTAATTACGGATACTTACCCAATTCGAGCCTTCTGTGGCTGCAGATCTGCGCCAGAGGCATCCGATGCCGCCAGATTCTATCGTGGCGAGGAGGGAGCTCGACGGAGAAGGTCTTCGTCTCAAGACCGAGGCCGCCATCCGGTGCTTTTAAGCACCAATCAAGCAGCTGGTCGAACTCCACAGTAGCCGAGGAGGCCATGAAGGGCCTCATGGTCCTGGGTGGCCTAGAGAGGCCATGCCCGAAGCTACTTTGGCCTAGTGCGGCGGCTGATGAATGCATGCCCAAGCTGGATGTAATCAAGCGCCGCCGCATTGAAGGTGCTCGTCGGCCCTTGCCCGCAGAAGGTGCAATGGGGCAAACCGGATGCGAGAAGCTTCACGGATCCACCGCCCGGCAAGGAGCATCATACCGGAGCGGTATTATAAAGTTGTCTCAAGGGAGCCTCGCGATATTGCGATGAGTGCTCCAAATGTAATCTTTGAGTGAACTTGCTGTATTTATCCGGCGCTGAAAACTTCGCTTATATGCGCCTGAGCAACGCTTGTTTAATTTAAAATATTACCTTCAGGCGGCCGCTTGTAAAATCCAGAGATGGCAAGTCGTTGGCTTCAGCCCCAAGCCACAAGTGCCGGGTGTTCGTGATAAACTTGAGCACTCTTGTTCCCATTATCGGGTCCATCTAGGAGGCGCCAACACTACGTAACAAGGCAACCGGACTTATAATGCTTGAACACTCACTTAGCCATAGAATTCTATAATTTTAATTTCAAGCCTCGGTATTCGGAAGACCAATCCGTATGCTATCCACGCCTTCGCTGGACATCATCCGAACTTCGTCAAGCAAAGATGAGTCTTTAGACCCGAAGAACCTTCGAACAACCAGCTCGCCTTATCATGCCGCCGTTTTAGCTTTCCATCGAGGCGTAACTGCTCAACCGGGCGCAATCGCAGTGGTTCTCCCAGGCTACCTTAGCCGACGAACGGAACGTAAGGCACCAAAACATGGAGCCGCAAACCCAACTATTGACCCAAGACATGATTCGAGCCGATTCATATAATGCTATAAGTTCGGGTGCCGACTTGTGAAAGTGTTCGACTTAATCACACCATAATTTGGGGAACATAATTCTCGGCGATTCGGCCGCACTAAAATGTACGGTGCAAGATGTCATGTAATGAACATATATAAAAGATAACACAATTGCAATAAAGAGGTGCTGCATTATTTATGAAAGAAAGTCCGCTAGTAGAGCGGATCGATACAAATAGTGCGATAAGCAAGGGATTTGGACTAAATAAACATGTCCTCCGGATGAGCTGCAAACTTGGTGTATGTAATTGAATTTAATGCTCAATTGAGACCACCAATATTCGCCTCCTTTC